>KQ996432.1:289278-301355 GCA_001598015.1 Dorcoceras hygrometricum
TGCTGCTGCTGCTGAGGAAAATGCGCGGACTGAGAACTCTGGGACGACTGAGCTCCCTGACCAGCGGGCCTACCACCCTGCACCGCTTGCGCCACCTGCGCTCTATGCGCACTACGGCTCTTCATGCCCTCCTCGATGTGGATAGCAGTATCCACGGCCTCAGCGTAAGACTTGGGCTTGCTTGTCAAAACGCTCTGGTAAAGATCCCCATTCAAGCCCTCCACAAACCTGGCGCTCTTGGCCCTCTCCCGGCCAGCAACATGCGGAACATACGCCAACAAAGCAGAAAACTTGCGAGCGTACTCGCGTACAGACAACGAACCTTGCTCCAAAAATTCGAACTCCCGCTCACGAGCAGCCACATAGGAGTCGGGGACATACTCCTGCCTGAAGACCTGATAGAAAGTGTCCCAAGTAATGCCAACACCAGTCTCCAGTAAGGTACTAGACGTACCTCTCCACCAACGCTCTGCGGACTTCCTCAACAGTAGGGTCACCAACCCCAACCGGAGATCGTCGTCATACTGAGCTCGATCAAACAGATGTATGACGCTATGGAGCCAAGAATCCGTGTCCTCACACGAATCATCACCATTGAAGATAGGAGGACTCATCCTCTGAAACCGAGCTATGACCACATCCATCCTTTCTACCGGAGACGGCGGAGCTGCAGCCTCCTCCTCTCCACTACTCTCAAGAGTATGACTAGGCGCACTAGACTGATCCTCATTCTGCCCTCCTGATTCCTGGAAGAGACCCCTACTACGACCACGATGTCTAGGCGGCATCTAAAACACTCAACAGGATAAGGAAAACAGAACAGATACAGCAAAGAAAGCATATAACACAACATATGCAGCACGTAGTCATATAAGTCAAGCACATGCAATACACAACACTGTGCCTAGAATCAAGTGTGATCAAAGGAATTGAGCTTATCCCAGTTTAAGCTCTGATACCAAAAATGTCAGGCCTCGTGCTCACAACAGATAAACACATGCGGAAGCTATCAAAAAGTGGGTAAAATTTTCGCTTTTAGGCCCGACGGTTTTAAAACATATGATTTAAAATACAACAATACTTAAAATAAGTTCCCAAATCATAAAACAATCAACAACAAAGCATACATAATTCCAACATGTATCATATCCCCCCTACGGGTACAACAACAAAGCACAGGGCATCCCCCTAACTAACTGATACATATATATATATGCTATATGCTACTGGGACACACTAGCCACCTCCTGGGGCACCGCCAGCTGGGTTGAACCCACGACCAGCTGTAGAACCTGGGTTTCCTGAAAAAAACGCAACAAAGAAACAAACCAAGCCCCGGAGGGACATGGGATCAAACCCCAGTACGGAGAGCAATAATACAACAGAAATAACAGCAAGGAAAAGAATAGCAGGTGCTATGCATGAGACCCAAAGAACAATGGAAAACTCGACCCACAAGGGAGCTAAGGAACTCAAACATAGCTCCAAGAAACAACGACAACGTACAGTGGCCACGGGGTGAGTTCACAGTGTGGTAGTGAGCCACTCGCCATGATACGACACCCACTTACCGGATGCATCAAACAACTCGACCTGCTGTTGCCTCGCCCATGAACTGTGGTAATTAACCACTCGGCGCATGATGGCTACGATCCCAGCAGGGAGATGAGAGTGCGGTATCGCCGCTCGCCCTCACATCCTGGTAAGAAAACAATAACAATGCAACAATGGTACAAAACTACCAAAACTGGAAAGGAATACCATGCGTGTATGCAACAGGCGGGAATGCAGGCATATAAACATATGCAACGCAGAAAATCATCAAAATTCGATGACTTCAACATTTCAAGTCTCACAGCTGTTGTAATTGCATACATGCATTTTCCATGATTGAGCTCATATATGTTAGCTGTTTGTTGTTGTGCTATCCTGTGTGTACCAGGATGCTGTTATTGAGGATGAGCAGCAATACCGTGCTCCTCATCTCCCTGCAGGTTTAGTTGTTAGCCGCTATTAGACGAGTGGATAGCTACCACGCTCTCATGAGCTTTGGCAACATCAGGTTGAGTAATCTGATTTATGCTCTGGTACAGTGTGCTGAGACGAGTGGATAGCTACCATGCTCTCACATGCTTCGTGGCCACTTTCTCCTTTTGATCTGTTGAAAACTGTTGAGCTGGTCCTTGAGCTCCTTTGGCTTCCTGATTCGTTTGTAGCCTTTGCATCCTTCTGTCTCATGCATATCACATGTATTTTTATCTGTTGCTATCTATTTGCTGTTGTATTGCTCTCCGTACTAGGGTTTGACCCCTGTCCCTCTAGGGCTGGTTGTTTTGGTTGTCTGTGTGATGTTAAGGTTACCAAGGTTTCTCAGCTGGTCGTGGAGATGACTCAGCCGGTGGTTCCTTGAGAGGTGGATAGAGTGTCCCAGTTATCTATATGTTATAATTATGCATTAGAATCTTCACCTGGGAATGTCCCGTAGTGATGTTCTATTTCTGATTTGAAATTGTATTGTTTTGGGATGCCCGTTTCTTGTGTTAGTTATCTGCAGCTGTTGGTGTTCAGCTTTTGGGTTGTTGTAAAACCAATATTTTGAGTATAAATGTATTTTTAAATTAAGTTTTTTAAGTCAGGCCAAAACAAAAAATTTAGCCACTTTTAAATGCTTCCATAGTTATTAATTGCGTGGTTTATCTCTGTTGTATGCATCGGGCCTGATAGTAACAGTATATCGTGTAAGGTTGTTTGAGAGCTTTCGCAGACTTGTAGTTGTCGTGAAAAGAATTTTTTGTCGCTTCTGTTCATCGTCCTTTATGTAGATATCTTCAGCTCTATCAATTTTCAAATGATATGCTGCCGGCTAGTTGATTTACTTTCCATCTGTGTACAACTTGCCATTCTTCAACCACGAATCACAAGATGATAGCGTTAGTCCCGGAAATTGCATCCGGTAATTCAGCCAGTAATTAAGAACAATATTGATCTGATCTGATCTGATAGAATCACGTCTAATCTGATATTTGTAAGCTCTGAGCTATTCGCTATAGCCATGATCTAAAGTCTTGTAACCTCCGAGATCTTACGAGAAAAACTGTAACATGATCTTACGATATGATCCAAAACTGTCTACGTTGCTCTCTGCTGAACTGAAATTCTTCCAAATCTGATCTAATATACAGTACTAAGCTAATCTGGAAAGCGTTTCTCTGAGATGTTCTGCAAGCTGATATGAGACCTAGCTCTTCAATCTCTCTGAACTCTTATAATCTCTAAGCTGAAATCTGTTCTTGAGCCCTGAGCTGGTCTCTGTGCTGTTCTAGCACTAAGTTGTTTCCTGCATTGTTCTATCTCTAAGCTGTTTCCTACGCTGTCTTAGCTCTAAGCTGTTTTCTTCAGAACTCTGAGCGCTGCTCTAAGCTGTACATACCCATAGTCTACTGTAAGCTGTTATTTGTACGAAGCTCCGATCTGAATCTTCTCTAAGTTTATTCCTACACTCAAGCATTGTTCTGATCACGAAGCTCAAATCTGAACTGTTCCGAGTCACTCTAATCTGTTTTGCTTACCCTGAACTGAAAGGTAATTCTCTAAGATGATCTGCTTGACCTGATCTTAATCGTGAATCTCTGAGCTGATTGACTTATTCTTAGCTGAATCGTGGCTTTATGAAGTGATCTATTTTCTATGAACTAAAATTCTGTGTTCCGAAATGTTCGGCTTGCTCTGATCTGAAATCCGTAGTTCTGTGCTGATTAGCTACACTCTACATTGTTTTACTTTCGATGTGTCGCTGTAAAATTTTAGACATGCTCTGAGCTGATATGCGTCGTTCTGATCCGATCTGCCCGCTCTTAGCTGATCAACACGCTTTGATCTGGTCTGCGACGTCTTAAGCTGTTTTGTAAAACTTTTCATTTTATCGCTGTAATCTGTTTGAGTTCTTGTATTTTTATCACCAAAACTTAAATTTTATTATTAACAACTTCTGAAGCTAGAATACTCACTGTAGTTGCTCCAAAGTGGGGGGATTGAGAAATAGGACACCACCTCGAAGGGGTGAGTAGGTGGTTTGTTGAGATCTTTGTCCCCAGGATCGCAAGAACCTTCCATCTTTTGACATCAAATTTGACAGTCCTTGTTTATGAAACATACATTGCATTCATGATTATTATGCTGCATGTTATATCGATTATACTGAGATTGTATTTCTCACCAGAGTTTTCCGGCTGTTGTTCGGTTTGTATGTGTGAATAACAACAGGTGGGGCGAGAGCTGGACCGACTAGACATGGGTAGATAGAAGTGGGACGACGGGATTGAGAAGGATATCTGCTGTTAGTTTTGCCTGATAACGATAGTGTTAGCTGTGTATTTACGATGTATCTAGATTTGAATAAGACAATAGGAACTTTGTAACCATTTGTAACATTTATTCTCAGGTTTGTACATTAACATATTTTTGTACATCAATGTTTTCATGATCTTGTTAAAAAAAAGATGCAAAGTTATCTTATACACTGTTATTTACCTGAGATTAATACTGTTTATGGATAAGTACCCACTAAGAATTTATTAGCACCGAGGTCCTCACATTAGGTGGTATCAGAGCGTAAGTTCTTGGACTGTATGAAAGGTGAATGAGCGGGGTAGATCGAGTCCGCTTGATTTATGTATGTTGTGTGAGCTTTCTCTTACTTGATTTCATGACTTACATGCGAGCATGTTTTCTTATGACTTATCTGATTACCTGCCTATATGTCTTAAATGGCAAATCATGTTTTATTTGAAAATTCAGAAACAACTTAAAATTTGACTTGATCATATGTTGCATTCTCATGAGAATACATGGTTTTGCCGATCAGAAAGGATGTAATTGGAAATTTTGAATATGATTAGAATTGTGCACTAATCGTGTGAGTATCAGATATGCCTCCATGTCAATCACATAATATACCACGGACAGGGGTCTGTCCTTGACCAGGGCAGTACAGCTCATGATCCAATGGAATTTAATCCAAAACCTATGGAACTTTTCATGCGAAGATTCTAATCATTAAAACCACCAACACAGAAGGTAATAGAAAATATAGTGGAATGTGAAAGCTGGTTAGAGGATACTGAACAGTTATTTGAGTCTCTAGCTTACTATGACGACCATAGAATCAGATTAGTTCGGAACTGTGAACTACAGTACGAAGGAAATGTGATAGAATTATATTATGTCATGCTTCGTTTACAGATGTTGAATTGAGGAGAAGGTGTTGGTGACATCCTCGATGTTCGATAGTTATTTGACCCCTTCCCAGATGAAGTTTCTGGATTTTCCTTCGGGTGAGAGATGGACTCTAGACTTGAGTTGGTGCCAGGAACCTGCACGGACTTCTAGAGTTCTTTTGCCGTTATGCACATGCTGAATTGAGAGATTTTTACTTCTAGAGTTCCTTTGCCGTTATGCACATGCTGATTTGAGGGATTTTCAACGTCAGCCAGGCCGATGCTGCTGCACCCAGTAAGATAGGGAATTGTGCTCAGAGAAGTGGATATGATTCTATCCATCAGGCGCTGGTGCTGACCTGATTTGTGCAGCATGTGAGTCCTTGAAGTCGAAGTAAGATGGATCAGCTTAGATGGGATCTTTGGACGTGAGTTGTGCGAGCTGATCTTATGCCACTCGTGAGCTGAGTAGCGCTATATGATTTGGTAGCATTTATTCATGTTAAGTTGATCTTTCAACTTTGAGTCTAGCTGGACGTTTTGAGCTGAGAAGCAGCTTGGAATCTTTGATGATAAATTTCCCATGCTCATCGATTTGGGCTGTGTTGTATGGCGAGCTTAGCTGTACTGGAGTAATAAGAGTATGCTTATCTTCTATCCCCGTGTTTGTTGTAACCTGCGGATCGAGAGATTTTTCCGGTGTGCTTCTTCGTTTCTGCGTCTTGAAGTACCCAGTGGTATTGGAAGCACTTGATTGTGGATTTAGTTACCATTTTTCCTTGTTCTGGTTTAGAATTTAAAGCGATTTTTGGTGATAGTGATCGACTATTTAAGCCAATACATACTAGGTTCCTTTAGTACCACAGATTTTGTGTAGAAGATGATGAGGTTCTAAAGCGACCTTGCAATGATTTTTGCATGGTGTGCCGGTGTCGATAGTGTTTGACAGAGATTATCTATTTACTTCATGATGTTGGAAGATCTTGCAGGCAGTTTTGGGGTCTAGATTGACATGCGACAGCATATCACCCCTATCAGATGGCCAATCTGTTTGGACCATAGAGATTCCAGAGGAATCCTGTGAGCTGTAGAGTTGCGTTTTCAGTAGAAGATCATGTGTTCTGCGAAATTCTCCTTCTTAAGCGTGTTGAGGAGCAAATTGAAGGATAAGTTAGCTCCTAGATTCATCGGTATGTATGAGATTATTGATCAGATTGGATCTTTGGCGTGCAGATTTCATCTGCTTGCTGAGTTGTCGTCGATGCATGATGAGTCTCATGTGTCTATGATGAGGAATTTTGAGCCAAATCCTTTCCATGTATTGTGAACCGATGGAGTTGAGCTGGATTGGACCTTGATCTTCTGTGTTATCCAGTGATAATTCGGGATAGAAAGGTGAAATGAATGAGGCAAAAAACCATACCTTGAGTTATGGCGCAGTGTAGCGATCTTGATGGAGAGAAAGGCTACCTGTGTTGTGGCAGCCTAGATGAGACAAGATTAATCTCACCTTTGAGTATTACATTTCTTCCCTGTTTGTTGTTGGTGAGGCATCGGTTTTCAGTCTGTGTTATGCTCATTGTGTTTGTGCAGACTCTTGCATTTGAAGATGAAATCTTTTAAGGTGGGGTGAATGTGAGGGCTGTGATTAGCCAAGATAATTAGTGGATAAGCTCGGGCATAAGCTCTAACATATGCTCAGATTAGAGAGTATCGGCTGAAGTGGATAAGCTCTGAAACAAGATGATCCTATGGTTTGTGCTAAGATGATAGAGGGAACTGCTTTGTGTTGCAATTTCGATCAGCATGGGTGCACGCTAGTCCAATGTCTTGTGCTGATATTAGAGGTGTAAGTCGATTGGTGTCTTCTAGAGAATTGTACCGGTTCGGAGTACACTGGACGTATGAAAGGAGAGGTTCAGCATAGAAGCTTACTGTAGGCTGGATCAGATCAGATTCAAGCTGACAGGTGAGTCCTGTGCTGTGTTAGCCATGCTAGGCACGTGAGCTGAGCTGATATTACCGAAGCGTGAACCGGTCCAGCGCAGTGCTATGAGTTGATATAAGTTTAGGGAGTACACGTAAGCTGCATGCAGCTTTGAGAGTCACGCATCATCACAAGCTGAGTTGACCCTTGAGAGATGGGTTGACCATTGCGAGCTGGTATGAGTGCGTACCCTGAGACCTGGGTGCTTGAGCTGATTCGAAAGCTTCATGATCTGATCGAGAAAGCAAAAGCTGAATAAAGCCTCACAAGCTGACCTGAGCGATGCGTGCTGAGTTGAGTACTCTCAGCTGATCTACGTACTGCTAGCTGAGAAGAGAGTATGTGGCCTGAGATGGTCGGCGTGTGCCGAGATGAGCTGAGCGGTGTAAGCTGAGCTTTTATAGTGCTTACTATTCTGGAGAGCGTAAGCTGATTGTTCAGATAGCGGTTGTGGTGCCATGTCTTTCCGTGGTATCATCTTAAAACAATGTTGTTTTAGGTCTTCAGCTTAGGTCGGAGCTGTCTATGGTTTCAGCTTTGGCGAAAACTGTCAGTACATGATCTGATCTGCTGGTGTTATCTTTACTATTGTGCGTGATGCAAGCTGTTGGTGCGGTTTGATCTGGGAAAAGCTGATGGAGAAGATCTTTTCTCCTATGCTGGAGGGCGCACGATCTATTGTGCTAGATCGCGTATGAGAGATGTATAATTAGAAAAGGCGCGATCTGTTTGCTGAACGTGAGCTGTCTGTGAGCGCGATCTGATGTGATGCACGAGAGATGATTCGAAAGCGTGATCTCTAGTGAGTGTGATCTGTTGTGAAATGAGTTGTAGGGTGCGAGAGCTAGATTGCATGTGCGTGTTGAGCTGTACAGTAGGCTGATTGCAGCGATAAGGTCTGTTAGGAATCACTGTAGCCGTGATCTGCTGAGCATGAATATATATACCCTCTCGTGGATCAACACTTGGTAATTTTTGACCACCCATCTCCTTCTCTTCTTCTAGAAGCTCCCGATAGCTATTTTCTATAACCCTGATCACTGTTCCCCCGACTTTGTAAGTTAGAGATTACCGCAGATTGACCGGTCATTTTGAGTGAGGGTACCTCGATCGGAAATCCCTCTTATATTCAATGTTTACATACAATTTTGGGGCAGAGAGGAGGTCGGACTGAGGAAGTCTCAGAGAAGCTGCGTGAGCTGGATAAGACTTTGAGTTACTCGAAAATCCGATATGGATTCTTGATCGTAAAGAGAAGCAACTTCAAAATATGTCAATCTCAATTGTCAAGGTGAAATGAAGCTGACATGGAGTTCAAGAAGAAACTTGGGAACCAGAAGAAGATATGAGACAAATATTTCCAGAACTATGTCACGAGGTGAGTTCATGGTTATCCTTCCAAAAAATGGTTTAGGTGATGAGTTTAGATTGCATTTGTCGAGGGAGAAATCTTTTGAAGGAGGAGAGAAATGTAAGGATCATAATTAATAAAAATGTTTTTGCGATATAATTAGTTCAGATTAGTGGTTAAATCAGACGTGATTATTTAGCTTAGGGAGTTAGCGGCCAAACATAGAACATCTCTGATGCAAGCTGACTACTACACACTAAGCTAGTGTTGAATGTGCGCAAACTGGTAGCCGTGTTGATTTAAGGATTTTAAGCTGATTGGAAGTCATGGACATAAACTAGTGTCAGCTCGAAGGTGGTCTGAGTGCCCAAAGCTAGTATCAGATAAGCAGAAGTCAGATCGGGAGAGTTGAACTGACCCCTAGTAGTGAACATATCAGATCAGATGTCTAAGCTAAGCAGCTAGACCCGAACAAAGAAGCACCACGCATATGCCAAAAGCAGAGCTTAGAGTGAACTAGCTTAATGGAGATAAGCAGATCCAGAAACATATGAAAAAAGAATCATATTAGGAGTGTTGTTGGCTGCTTGTGCTACCGGATTGAAGTATCTTTGGTAAAAATGGACAAGGAAGCTTCAAAACGAATATCAGTTGGAAGCATAAGCTGGATTTAGCTTTGAGAGTTACGTAATACTTTGAGCTGAAAACTCCGTGCCAGTATGAATACGTAACCTGACCCGAGTAGCGAGAGTTGAACCGAGTGCGAGGACAGAATCGCGTGCAAGAACTTATTTTTGATGAGTCTACACTGAGTTGACCATCGTAAACTGCTCTAAACATGTATACTGTGATTTAAGAACGTCACGGAGTGATTGTGCTAATGTAAGCTGAATAAACTATCCTAAGCTGAATTGGTAATATGAGAAAGATCTGAGTCTCCTAAACTGAGTAGTACTATGCATAGCCAGTAATTATGGCGTAATCTGAATTGAACATATACTGGTTAGCCTGAGTACCCAAACTGGTCTGTTGATGCTAGAGCTGAGCAGTTCACGAGCTGAGAGCTGAATTGAATATGCGTGCTGAATTTCATGCCTAATCTGATACAATTTAGATGCATGAGCTGATCTGGACGCACTGTAGCTCTTGAATAACTCAAATTGGAGATATCTATCCACCGATCAATATCATGTCAGGCTTATCTTGTACACGTGTCGGATCATACTTATCGTTTATAGATGATGGTCCATACTTATCTTCTCAAATTCCAACCACTATATTTTCTGGGCAAGCGGTGGTATGTACTGTTAATATGATATGTTTTAATTCTGATTGTGGAAGCAATGCATTGAAGTAACGGTCGAACCAAGAAAGAAAAGAAAAGCTTCAAAATCTATTCTGTTCAGCCGACAGCGGTAGCACCATAAGAAGTAAGAACAGAGGTATAATTTTATATAATTTCCTACGGGAAATAATACGCGAGAGAGCTGAGATTCTCGAGTTTCCCTGAAACCACATACGTTCTTTTTTTCTTGGTTTTATGTGCTAAATTTGATTATGTGATTTCTTGGCTGACTACTCTGTGATAAATATGAGACTTATTTTTGATTGTGTGAATGCATACTGACATAATTGCATTCATCTTGAGCCCAAAAAAACAGAAGCACGGAGGGCAGATTCAGCCGCGAAGACGTTTGGGGAACTATAGTTGAGTGGCGAGGGATGTTGAGTCACTCCTGAAGCTAGAATACTCACTGTAGTTGCTCAAAAGTCGGGGGATTGAGAAGCAGGACACCACCTCGAAAGGGGTGAGTAGGTGGTTTGTTCCGAGATCTTAGTCCCTGGGATCCCAAGAACCTTTGATCTTTTGATATCAGATTTGACAGTCCTTGTTTTTGAAACATGCATTGAATTCACGATTATTATGTTGCATGTTATTACGATTGTACTGAGATTGTATTTCTCATTATAGTTTTCTGGTATTGGGACGATGGGATCGAGAAGGATACCCGTTGTTAGTTAGCCTGAGAATGATAGTGCTAGCTGTGTATTTATGATGTATCTAGATTTAAATAAGACAGTAGGAACTTTGTAACCATTCGTAACGTTTATTCTCAGGTTTGTACATTAACAGATTTTTGAAATCAACATTTCCGTGATATTGTTAAAAAAAGATACAAATTTATCATATACACTGTTAAGCACCTGAGCTTAATACTGTTTATTGGATAATTGCCCTCTAAGAATTGATTAGCACCGAGGTCCTCACAATAACTAGCCCGTTTGTCCAGTTTGCCAGAGGAACCATACTGGTCAGTGCCAAAATGGCCAGATCGTGTGCTAGAAATGTGGTAAGCTAGGCCAAATCTCAGGGAATTATCAGCAGTCGAAGCAACTCATCACTAGTATAACCTACGTTATGATAGCAGACTAGGATAAACCAGACTCCATAGTAGTTTTGTTAGATTCTATTGCAACCCATTTCTGTATCAGAAGTTTTTGATAAGAAACCACCTATCGAAACTGATAGGTTATTGTGTTAACGTACCGTTGGGAGAAAGTTAATTAGGAAATAGTATATTTTGCGACATTGAGCTTAAGTTGCAGGGGTATTTCTTGTACGCAGATTTGATAATATAAGTGTTAGAGTAGATGCCCAACTAGCCAACTTGTGGCGTGTGGGTTTTATAGACTCTTGTACAAACAATCTTTATATATGATATTCGCATTCTTTTATATGGCATTCTTTACTTTCATTATGTGTGTAATGATTTACAATTGCGTTGAGTAAAGACCTAGAATGCACTAAAGAGTATGTTAGATGTGATAGTGGGTATGACGGCTATCATGGAACACATCTAATAGTCGCTCTGTATTCTGAACATGTTCCTAGTCGATTGGGCCGTCAAAATGAGGATAAGGCCGTCCGAGTTCGAGACTAGTATCTGCGATGTGAAGTACCATGTTTCATTGGTAGGGAACATTGTGATGTTCTGAGCATGCAGATAGATAGTGACCTGGTGATCTATCAAACTACCCTCCTTCGGACTTTCCAAGTGGTTACCATTTGTCGAGTGAATAAGTCCGAGGTCTTGGTTGTACTGATTAGTCATCACGACTCGAAACGTCATTGAGACTCTACATGATAGGCGTCTCACTTTGACCCGTTTGCCGACTCACCTGGAGTCATAAGGCGTCGGGATTGGGTGAGACCCCGATGCATGTAGGAGTCGATGCATCATTGTCGAGGATTCACCGCTCGCAGACATGCGTGGATATCCTATGCTATCTAAGGGGATAATAGTGTATAAATCTCTGGCCAGAGTACTAGAAGTGTTTTAGGTAAATGTGTTTACCTAGTCACCGCTCGATGCGTGGATATCCTATGCTATCTGAGGGGATAATAGTGTATAAATCTCTGGCAAGAGTACTAGAAGTGTTTTAGGTAAAGTAAATTACCTAGTTACACTCGCGATGTCACTATTCGATCTCCAAGATGTATGCATAGCTATCGGATCTCTAG
>KQ996432.1:329474-347403 GCA_001598015.1 Dorcoceras hygrometricum
CTATTGCAGCCTTTGTTCGTTGTTGTTGTTCTGTTTTCTTGCCAGGATGCGAGGGTGAGTGGTGATTCCGCACTCTCATTTTCCCCTATGCGCCGAGTGGCTAGCTACCACAGTTCATAGGTTGGGTTGTGATGCATCTGGTAAGGGTGGGCGAGTAGGGGTGAGTGGGTAGCACCCACATGTCCTACACTCACCGTGGCCACATATTCCGTTGCAGATTTCCGTTGAGCTGTGCATTGAGTTCTTTGGCTCCCTTTCTTGGTTGTAGCCTTCGGATGTTGTCCCTGGTTGCATGCACTAGCATCTGCATTTTATTCTTGCTGGTTACTGCTGTATTATAGTTGCTCTCCGTACTTGGGTTTGACCCCATGTCCCTCTGGGGGTTGGCTGTTTTCCCTGTTTGTATTGTTTTCAGGAAACCCAGGTTTTACAGCTGGTCGTGGTTTTAACCCAGCTGGTGGTTCCCCAGGAGGTGGTTGAGTATCCCAGTTGCGTATAGCATATTAATATGTATCAGTGCAGTTAGCCAGGGGATGCCCTGCGCCTCGTCGTTGTATTAGGTTGTTGGAGTCTGATACATGTTGCTGTTGTTTTTATGCTATACTGTATTGTTATGGCTTGTAGCCTTTTGTTGTTTTAGTTGTTTTTATAAACTGAGATCTATTTTAAGCATCGCACTATTTTAAATTATATTGTTTTAAACCGTCAGGCCAAAAGTGAAAATTTTACCCGCTTTTTAGTAGCTTCCGCATGTGTTTGTATGTTTTATTTCTGATTTGAGCACGAGGCCTGACAGCTATGCTGGTAGCAATCCCCATGAGCTGATACAGCTTGCGCCAGACTTGACTTATAAAGAGGAACCATTGACGATTCTTCTCATTGAAAACCGAAGGCTGAGTAATAGAAGTATTCCCACGATTAAGATTTTTTGAGCGAGTATTTCAGAAAGAGATGCAAACTAGGAAGCCAAGACGGATTTTCATAGTTGATACCTAGATCCGTTTAAGTACGCCAATTTTAAGGAACTTATCTAAGGGGGGTAGATTGTAACACCCAAGAAATCCATAAATACACAATGATATATCTAAATTTTTGAAGGGTTTCATGTGCTAATTTCAGTACCATTCTTCAGCTTCAATTTAGCAATTCCGCTTTCTTCTGAGCTGGATTTCAGATTTGAGCAGGAACTCGGTTCGCAGGAGTTGGACGGTCGAATACTATCAAGCATGGTTCAGGATATTTCAAATCGGGTTCAGTTTTTGTTGGCTTGTGTACAAAGTTATATATTCAAAGAAATTTTTAAAATGGTGCTCTCATGCTTCCTGTTTTCCTATAAAAGCACGTAACATCACTTTTCACACCGCAATCAAACTCTTTCAAAAGAATTTTCATTTTAATGCGGTGAAGAGCTCTCCACCAACCGACCGAAAACTTCAACTCTTTCAAAGTGATTTTTGGATCGAGCTTGTAAGTTGTTCAACGACGGAGGATTTGTGCTAGCTGTGTTCAGCAGTTGAAGCAAGTAAACTCTGTTTCTTGCCGTATTTTGGAAAGCACATATTGATTTCCTTCTTGCATGATTGCATGAACTTTAAAGGTTTGAGAAATGTTTTTTAAGTTTTTCAAATGTGGAGTTAAGTTCATGCAGATTTCTTGAGAAAGTATTGATTTGCTGAAGTTTTGATTCAGAAAAGTTTGCCAGTTTATTCTTGAAAATTCTGGGATGTTCTGCAAGTAGCTTAAAAGAAGCTTATGTGTTTTTAGTTCTGAAATTTTTCCTTAGATATTTTCGATTTCTTCAGACTAAGAAAATCTTCTAAACTATTAGTAATTTTGAGCTAAGACTGTTTTTCCGAAGATGATTTGAAGTCCCAATCTGTTTATTTTTCCGAGCTGAACGAAGTCATGATCTGATTTCATTGTCCAATCTGAGTTGAATTTGTTTGACCATCGTAATCCAGTCTGCTCATTTAAGTTGTGTTGACTTTTCCTAATATGAGTTGACCAAACAGCCAGATCTGATTTACTATCTGGGCCAGTACGCTCACGTTCTGTTGTACTCCGAGTTGATTTAGCTTAGGTCCACTCTGGACTTATATAGTAATTTAAAATTTAATTCTTATTTATTTTAGCTTTGATTCGAAGGTATAACTCCAACCTGTTCAAAGTTATACCCAATTTCAAGAGATAGTCCTTCAGTATAGAGCTCTGCTTTTCGTATTTTTTTCCTATAGCCCGTGCTTGATTCCAGTTTTCTTCTTCGATTGAACTTCGATGAACTCTCTGTAGCTTTTGGACATAAAAATATTTTAAAACAGCAAACCATATATGTTTAAGCGATCTTATACAGATCAAGAAAAGTTGTTCAAAGAAAGTGTTACAGAAATATTTAAAGGAAGTAAAATTTTAAAGTTTAAAGTGGTTATGGAAAATATAACAGACGGTCAGTAGAGGGAGGGTGGGGACTGTCACGCCAGCTACTCTAAATCAGAGATTAAGCACCAAATTAATGCAAAATACGGAAGTTTAAAATGTGGTTAAAAATTTTTTTTTGGCCTGAATCAACATAAAACATTCAAAATACCATCATACTCAAAATATAGACTTTGAATTAAAAGTCAACAGTAATAAACATAAACCACAACACACATATATATACTTTCATACGAACTCACATCGAATCAATAGATCAACAAGTACACGGGGCACCCCTTGGCAATGACTCGATAAAGCATATATATATATATATATAACTGGGAACTCAACGCCTGGGGCTCCACCAGCTGATGCATTTCTCAGACTAGCTGATAGATCTGAAAAACCTGCAATGGCCAAACACACGGCCAAAGAGGCCCCAAGGAAAAACAAACAAGGTCAAACCTCAGTATGAAGAGCAATCATACAACAGCTATCAGATCATACATGTAACACATGATGTCGTACAATGCATGAGGCTACCAAGAATCGTAGGTAATCAAGGCACAACGACTCGGATAGAAATCAATATCTTAGTAAATCATCAAAACAAATCACAACGATTCAGCTAGCAATCATGACTCAGTGAAAGCGTTTGGATTCAAGGCACGACACTCAGCCGGTCAATCATGACTTATTGATTATATCGCATTTCAAAGCACGGTGACTCAGCCGGAAAATCACGACTTTGTGATTAATTGGTATCAAAGAATCAGGCTCAAGATTACATATATGTATGCAATGCCAACAGCTAATGCATCAGCATACATTAAGGCACATGCAAATCAGCATGACAATATACAACTGAACAACATAAATAAATCGCTATAAAATTTCACTCAAATGTATAAAAACAGCACAACTCAGGCTCTACCATGTGATACTAGGCTGAGCAACTCCGCTCACAGACAGAGGCTCGACAGCATGCTCGAAACAAACAGCACGGCTACACAGCCCACACATAAAAGCTACGACAACTTATCACATAAACAGCTCAGACAAAGCATGCATAAAACAGGGAAAATAGCTCGAAAACTCAGCACAAGCATAACAGCTTACAACAACTTAGCATATACACGACAAGTCCACGACAGGTCAGCACACAACCACACCTGTTCACATGCTTATCTCGAAGATATGAATACAAGCTCAATTCATACCTTGCGCAGATCTTACCAAGTACCTTAGCACAGCTCACAGCTGAAATCAAGACACACTCACTGTTCCGTTCAGGTCTCGGCCAACAGCTTAGGGCCTGAAGCTCAAGGCAAAAACCACAAGATAGGTATTATCTACCAAGATATCTAAGAATTCAGCTTTGTTCAAGCTCACACAGCTCACGGTCAAAGCATCTCAACTCAGAACAACTACGACTGAGAACAGAGCACTATCCAGCTCAAAGGTTAATGCTAAGAACAGAAAATAACACCAGCCGAACATGGTTACCTGAACCTAAGCTCAAATCAGCCAAAAATCGTGAAACACAGCTCACAAAGCTCCTCAGCAATTCCCTTCTTCCGACAATCTCTCGGCTCCAAACTGGTACAAAAATGTCGAGCTTAAATGGGTTTCCAACCGAGGTACCCTCACTCAAAACTGACCGGCCAATCTCCGGAGATCTGGAAATTACTTTATCGGGTGAACAGTGATGAGGGTTTGAGAAAATATCTGTCGGAAACTCTTTGGAGAGGATAAGGAGATGTGTGGTCTAAAATAACTAAGTGTTGGTCAACGAGAGGGTATATATACTCATGCTCAAAAGATCACGGATACAGTGGTATCAGATCAGCTCAGACCTCTTGACTATATTCAACCCTGTGTACAGCTCAGAACGTACATACAAACCAGTTCTCGCATACAACAGCTCGTGCTCTCTACAGGCCAAGCTCTCAACATATCACACTCTCGCTACAGCTCTCAGACATTGTTCAGATTATGCACGTTGTTAAGCTCCACGTACGATACAGCTTATAAACCACATCAGCTCTCGCGCAAATATATAGTTCAAATTCCAGCACAGAGGAAGCAATCAGCTCTCACCAAAGCTGACTGCGCAAATAGCTTGCCGATGCACAGTAGTACAGATCACACCAGCAGATTATATCACACAAGCACAGCACAGGGTAAACTGCACAGTACCACCAGACAACTCGTGCTACCTTAGATCATATCATGCCCTAGCAATCAGCTCAGGTTGCTCTATCCAGCTTACGGCAACCCAAAACAACTCATGATCTCCCAGCTCGCAGCACCTAATCTTGGACAACTCGCGATATACACAGCGACACAGCTTGAAGCAATAGGCCAATCACGCACTGGCCAGCTTACAAGCACTGAACAGATATCGCCAAAGTTGTAACCATAAACAGCTCTCATCCGATCTAACAACCACAAACAACTCTGACCCATGCTGAAGACCACAAACAACACTGGTCTACACAGACGATACTACCAGCTTACGCCTAAGCTGAAACCTCCAAATAACACGGCACAACACTCACGATCTGAACACTCAGCTCACGGCACCCAGAACATCCCTAAGCTGAACTCAGCTTACGCTCATATGGCAAAATCCCCAAGTTCTCCTCTACGCTGTTATCCCCAAACAGCTCGCGACAAAAGACGCAATCAAACACAATGAAGCAGTTCAGCTCAGAACTGTTCCACGCAGAGCATCTCGAGATCTGAGATCAGCATAGAGCATTCAGCTCAGCTTACGATCTTCAGAACATTAAGAGCTTTCAAAACTCAGCTTACGCTGCTCTGCTCATGCCGACCAACTTAGGACGTGCACTTTCTTCTCAGATAGCGTATATCAGCTTAGATTACTCAACTCAGTACACATCTCTCAGATCGGATTGCGATGCTCTATTCAGCTTTATCTATCTCAACCAAACCGCAAAGCTTTAGATCAGATCATGCACCCAGGTCTCAAGGTACGTGCTCATACCAGCTTGCGATGGTCAACCAAGCTCTCAAGGGTCAATTCAGCTTGCGATGCTGCGTCCAAAAACTGACATCAGCTCAGAGTGCTGCACTGGACTGGTTCACACTACAGAAGTAACATCTCAGCTCACGTGCCCAACACGGCTGAACACAGAACAGGACTCACCTGTCAGCTTGCACTTGATCTGATCCAGCTCGCGTAACTACACAACAATCTTCTAAGCTTAACCTCTCTTTCTCTATGTCCAGCTCACTCCAAACTAGAACCATTCTCCAGGAGACACCAATCGGCTTACACCTCTAAGATAAGTACAGACCATGGAACCAGCTCGCACCAGTGCTGACCGAAACTGCAACCCAAAGCAGATTCCTCTATTAGCTTAGAACACACCATAGGATCAGCTTGCGTCCGAGCTGATCCACCTCAGCCGATACTATATAAGATGAAATAACTTCGACTAGTTAACCCCTAATCTGGATTGATTAAGACACTAATCATCTTGGATAATTACGGTCCTCACATCCTCTCCACCTTATTGATTTCGTCCTCAAAATCAAAGGCAACAGTCTGCACAACCAAAACAGATAACAACATAGACTGAACCCAACAGGACAACAACAGCACATAGGGGAGAACTTCGTACATTACAACAAGATGAGGCTACTCTTGCCACCTCTAGGTTGCCACTACTCAGGTAACCTCCTCTCTACCTCACTAACTCCACTGCACCAAAACCCAAGGTATGGCCTGATTCCTCAATTGTTTCTCCTTTCGGTCCAGAATCTCACTGGATATTCAATACATCTTAGGGTCTAGTCCAACTCAACTTCATCAGCCATCAACACAAAGGAAGGATCTTGCTCGCATTTCCTCAGCTTAGCACAAGAAACTCATCATGCATTAACAACAACTCAGCCGGCATCCGCAATCTGCATGCCAAAATCCTATCTGTTCGAAAACTATGAGATCTGAATAACAAATTACTTATGTGGATAATTAATTGGGCGTTGGATCAGACTTGAAGAAGAGCTAGTTGGTTTGTGCATGAAATAACTCAGATATGGTTCATAGAATGGTCAAATCTGGTTGGTTGAGTGCTCAAGAATCTTGTCGCGAGTTATTCTGGAGGCGCGAATTTGGATATTTGGAGTTATAGTGAGTGACATCATTTTGGGAGAAACCAGATTCGAGGTTGAAATCTGGTAGTACTGGATAGACCGATCGGTTCGTGGTTTTAGTGTAAATCGATGCGGTTCGTGAGTATCGGCCGAGGCAGGATATGAATGAGTGCGAGTTGGTCGTACGGATCTGGGTCCCGATGCGACATCGTTTAGCGATACACGTTTATGAACTAGCTTGATTGTTGTACGATGTCGTTTAGAGGAACCAGCTGAGATGTGAGATCTGGATGTATGAGAGTTGGTTGGTTACGGGAGATGGATTGTGATGCGAACTGCTTTGAGAAACCAAATCTAGGTGTGAATTGGTAGCCCTGAGCGTATCATGTGTGACGTCGTTTAACGCGCTGGTATAGCGTATAGTCCAGATCTGGAGTGGTACTCAGATCTGGGTTGGTACCAGCTGTGAGCCCTGTGTTGTCGATGGATAATGTTCACCAGATTTGGGGAGATTTAAGTTGTATATATAGAGGACTTTGACTGTGGTCTCGCAATTATTTCCCAACACTTAGAAGATATTGCTTTCGAGAGTTCGATATCGCAGTTCGTCTTAGAACCCCAGTTACTGTTCATTGTGGTGGATTTCCTTCGATTTTCAACGGTAGACGACGCAGATTTGAGCGAGGTTCGTATCGTTGAGTTCCACTTGCTAAGACGCCTCCATTTTTAACTCTTTTGGAGAGCTTTGAGCTATTGGAAGAAGAACGCGAAGAAGCTACAGTGCGTCGTTGTTCGTATACTGGCAGATTTGATTATTTTGTTCAGGTAGTGCTTTGAGTAAGTATTAGATCCTACCTTGTGCTTCGTTTAGAGCTAGTTATCGTGTTAGAAATGTAGGATAGGTCTGGGTTGAGCTGGTGGCTCCCAGTTCATGTTTCTGTGCGTAATGACCCTGAGCTGGTTGTTGTTGTTTGGCCAAGAAGGTGGAAGATTTGAGTTACTCAGAGCTTTTGTTGTGGCAATTGTAGCTCAGAAACTGAAGGTACGGATTTGAGCTTGTATTACAGCTTTGAGATTGACATGGATATTATGTGTGCTTGGTGGTATGTTGTGCAGTGTATGCTATCGTGTTGTTATTGCTTACTGATGTTCTGTGCTGATTATTGTAAGTTGTTGCATTGGCATACCTGCATTTTCCCATGTTGAGCTCATATCTATTAGCCGTTTGTTGTTGTTGTGCTAACCTATGTGTTCCAGGAGGCTGTTATTTGAGGACGAGCGGCAATACCGTGCTCCTCATCTCCCTACTGGGTAGTTGTTAGCCGCTATGAGACGAATGGATAGCTACCACGCTCTCATGAGCTTTGGCAACAGCTGGTTGAGTGATCTTATTATGCTCTGGTAAATGTGCTTAGACGAGTTGATAGCTACTACGCTCTCACATGCTTCGTGGCCACTTTCTCCTTGTGATATATTGACAACTGCTTAGCTGGTCCTTGAGCTCCTTTGGCTTCTTGATCTGTTGTAGCCTACTGCCTTTGCATCCTGCTGTCTCATGCATAGCACGTGCATTTTTATCTGTTGCTATCTATTGCTGTTTGTATTTCTCTCCATACTGGGGTTTGACCCCTGTCCCTCTGGGCTGGTTGTTTTTATTGTCTGTGTGTTGTTCAGGTTACTAAGGTTTCTCAGATGGTCGTGGAGATGACTCAACTGGTGGTTCCTCGATAGGTGGATAGAGTGTCCCAATTATCTATATTTTATAATTATGTATTAGAGTCGTCACCGGGGAATGTCCCGTAGTGATATTCTATTGCTGATTTGATTTGTTGTCTGGGAGACACTCGATGCTTGTATTGTTATTTTCTTGTTGGTTGGTTCTTCGGATGTCGTAAAACCAATATTTTTGGGTATAAGTGTATTTTTAAAATAATTTTTCAAAGTCTTGCCAAAGAGAAAAATTTTATCCACTTTTTAGATGCATCCGTATTCGTAATTACGTGTTTATCTCTAATTTGTGCACGGGGCCTTATAATTTTTTGTATCAGAGCTTAAACTGGGTTAAGCTCGAATTCTTTTGATCACACTTGAGTCTAGACACTTTTTTGCTTGATGCATGTGCTTGACTATGTGATATATTTGCTGTGTGATCTTATTGTAATAGTGTTTGCCTAGATGCCGCCTAGACATAGGGGAAGAACTACCAGGCAGATCCCGATTGAATCTGAGGGTCAAAGCGAAGAAGGGGAGCGTAGTATTCCTGTTCGTAGCCGTACTAGGCAGGTTGATAATCAGATGGATGTGCTAGCAGCCCGTGTGGATGAGATGGAACTGATCATGGCGAGGTTACAGCGGATGAATCCTCAGACGTTCGATGGTGACAAGTCTAGTTCCGATGCTGAGTCCTGGTTGCAGCATATTATAGGGCTGTTTGATAGAGTACGATATGCTGATGAGCGTAGACTGAGTTTAGCAACATTCACACTGAGGAAGAATGTCGAGCACTGGTGGAGAGGTGCTTACCGAACCCTTGAGGAGACTGGTGTGGGGACTACTTGGGACAGTTTTTGTACGGCGTTCCGTCAGGAGTACGTTCTGGAGTCTTATGTGAATGCCCAGGAGCGCGAGTTCGATAACTTGGTTCCGGGAACCATGTCGATGGGGGAGTATGCTCGAAGGTTTTCTTCTCTCCTTTCCTATGTTCCACATGTGTCTGGCAGTGAGAGGGCGAAGAGGAACCGGTTCTTTGAAGGGCTCAATGAGGATCTTTATACCTTGGTTTTGGAGGGTTCACCTACTACCTATGCGGATGCGGTGGACAAGCCTATGGATATCAAGGAAGGGTTGCGGAACCATAGGTCTCGAGTTCAGCCACAAGCTGCTCAAGGTGCACGTCCCAATGTTCAAGGGGCGCAACCTCCCCAATTTTCTCAGCCATCCCAGCAGCCCAAGCAGTCAGCACAACAAACTGGATGCCACAGGTTTAGGCCCCGTGGCCATCAGTTTATGAAGAAGCAAGTTTCTAGTTCTTTTGGTTCGGGCAGTTCGAGCAGCAGTAGCAGACCTAGGGATATCTTTTGTGGTCAGTGTGGAGGAAAACACCCTTCGACACATTTTTGTGGGCATTATGGACATTTTAAGAGAGTATGTCCTTTGGCTGGATCTCAGCACACCGCTGGCCCACCGTAGGGTCGATCTGGTGAGTCATCTCGAGGTCGTTCTTTCCCTTTTCCGTAGTAGAAGATGGGGTAGATCCAGCATAGGCCGTTTCAGCAGCCTGGTCCTTCGCATTTTGTACAGTCTTCCCAGCCTCATTTCTCAGGACCTTAGCAGGCCCAAGTGAATGCCATGACCAGGGAGCAAGCAGAGGGCACGCCAGGAGGAGTGATTTCAGGTACTGGTACTGTTTTTAGTTTTACAGCACGTGTGTTGTTTGATACTGGAGCATCACATTCGTTTATAGCTGGTGCATTTGTGGTTGAGCATGGTTTGCATACCACTATTTTGCTTGATATTGTTTATGTTGCGACTCCTGCCTGCGCGAGCCTATTCTCCCAAGAGATTTTGTTGGATGACATACTTATATTGGTGAGAATGTGTTGGTAGCAAACCTTATTCGAATAGTGATATGGGATTTCGATTGTATAGTGGGAATGGACGTGTTGTCTAGTTTTAGGGCCACCGTGGATTGTTTCCATGGCGTTGTGCATTTTCGGCCCCAGTTTGGCGAGAAGTGGAACTTTTATGGCCATGATTCCCAATCGAAGATTCCGTTGATATCTGCTTGGAGATGTTTATCCTCTTGTCGATGGACAATGTAGGGTTCATGATTTATGCTTTGGATGCATCCTCAAAGTCGTGTGTAGAGCTTAGTGATATCCCCGTTGCTCATGATTTCCCTGATGTATTCCCCGAGAAAATTCCTGGTTTTCCATCGAGGAGAGAGATCAACTTCAGCATTGAGTTGGTGCCCGGTACAGCTCCTATTTCACGAACCCCTTGTTATTTAGCACCAGCTGAGTTGAGAGAGCTGAAGGTGCAGCATAGAGATTTGTTGGAGAAACGTTTCATTCGACCGAGCATGTCACCGTGGGGATAGAGATCCAAGATTCACTTCCAGATTTTGGCAAAACTGCATGTCGATTTTGTAGTTCGATTATATGGAGTTCCGGTCTCCATAGTTTAGGATAGAGATCCAAGGTTCACTTCCAGATTTTGGAAGAGTTTACAAGCAGCTTTAGGCACCAGATTGGCTATGAGTACAACCTATCATACCCAAACCGATGGGCAATCTGAGAGAACGATACAGACCTTGGAGGATATGTTGTGAGCTGTTGTTATGGACTTCAGTGGTAGCTGGCAGGAATCATTGTCGATGTGTAATTTTCGTATAATAAAAGCTACCAATTCACAATTTTAATGGCACCGTTTGAAGCATTGTATGGTAGGAAGTGCAGATCGCCAATTTGTTGGGAAGAAGTGGGGGAGAAGCAGCTCCATTTTCTTGAATTTGTGCAGCATATGAGAGATCAAGTAGATCTGATTCAACAGCGTACAAAGGCCGCAAAAGATCACCAAGATAGTTATGCAAATCGAAGGCATAGGCCTTTAGAGTTTCAGGCTGGTGATCGGGTATTTTTGAAAGTTTCTCCTTTTATAAGTGTTTTGAGATTTGGACACAAGGGAAAATTTTCTCCTCGTTATGTTGGACCTTATGAAATTATAGAAAGGATCGGTCCTTTAAATTATCGTTTGTTATTGACCCCAGAATTGTCCTCATTGCACAATGTGTTTCATGTGTCTATGTTGAGGAAGTATGAGCCGGATCCTTCGCATGTGCTACAAACTGACGAGGTGGAGCTCGATCGAACTTTGAGTTATGTCGAATATCCCTTGCAGATTCTGGACAGGAAGGAGAAACAGCTGAAGAACAAGACCATTCCCCTGGTTATGGTCCAATGGAGCAAGAATGTTAGGGAAGAAGCTACGTGGGAGTTTGATGAAAATATGTGTCGGGAATGGCATCATTTGTTTGAGTAGATGTTGCATTAACTCCAGTGGCTAGATTTTTTGCTATTGTCTTCCCAGTTATCTTGAACTCGTGGTTACTAGATTTCTGGTGCGTGTTATAGTGCTTCTAGTTTGTTTTGTTCTAATAATTGTGGATCTGTGGTATGAGTTCGGTGTTGTGTGTTGTTAGTTTTGGTTATTGGCTATTCTGTAATGTTGAAATTTGGATCGGTGTTGGAGTTTGTTGTTTGATTTCGAGGACGAAATCCCTTTTTAGTTGGGGAGAAATGTCAGATCTGAATCGCTAATTATTTATGTCGATAATTAATTGGGCGTTGGATCAGACTTGAAGAAGATCTAGTTGGTTTGTGCGTGAATATCTAGTTCGTAGAACGGTCAAATCTGGTTGGTTGAGTGCTCAAGAATCGTGTCGCGAGTTATTCTGGAGGCGCGAATTTGGATATTTGGAGTTATAATGAGTGACATCATTTTGGGAGAAACCAGATTCGAGGTTGAAATCAGGTAGTACTGGCTATGTCAGGCCCCGTGCTAATACACAAAGATTATAGCACAATTAAACACATAATCACGGAAGCGTAAAATCGGGCTTAAAAATTTTTCGAAATAAAATGGGCCTGAACTCAAAACATACATTCAAAATATTCATAATCAAAATAAGAGTTAACTCAAACTCAATCAAATCAGGTAAAAACAAAACTCAATTCAAATACAGATCCCCAAAATACATATGACACGGGGCATCCCCCGGGTTCGATACATAATAAAATAAACTAGGACTCAAGGAAATGAGGATCGACCAGCTGAACCTCCACTCTGTCCAGATTGGTTCCCTGAAGATCCTGCAAATGGGTAACACAAACCCAAACAACACAAAGCAGGAAAACAAATACGAGGTCAAGCCTCAGTACGAAGAGCTATCAAAACAGCTAATCATGCAACATGCCATAATCGATGCTATGAAATGCATGAGGGCTATCAAGGATCGGATAGCTAGACCAGTGTATCAACTGGAAATCATCTCAGTCAAGCCTCTATACCACGCACAGCCAATCAGCCGGTGGAAATCATCGGTCCGTGATCATCGGGGCCTGTCAGCCCATCACATCTCGGTGGTAGACACTCGAATCCGGTAGTCACCACTCCGATGATAGCGTTGGACTTTTGGGCACGACACTTCTGTCGGCCAGTCACAACGTGGATCTCAATCAGGTCCTCAATCAATCTGTCAATCAGGCTCAATATGTATGCATGTATAATCCGGTAGTCACCACTCCGATGATAGCGTTGGACTTTTGGGCACGACACTTCTGTCGGCCAGTCACAACGTGGATCTCAATCAGGTCCTCAATCAATCTGTCAATCAGGCTCAATATGTATGCATGTATGCCAATCAATATTCAATTCAAAATGCATACTATTCAATTCAAATGCATACAATTCACAGTACATGAAACAAGACATAT
Organism: Dorcoceras hygrometricum; assembly: GCA_001598015.1. NCBI lineage: Eukaryota > Viridiplantae > Streptophyta > Magnoliopsida > Lamiales > Gesneriaceae > Dorcoceras > Dorcoceras hygrometricum. The sequence continues at coordinate 342,509 of KQ996432.1, forward strand.
AATGAATCAATTCATCATGCTTGCCTCACGTAAACACATAACAGCAATTCATAACCCGAATTATATCCATGCTCAAAGCTGCTACGAACTGCTCAATTCGTACCTCAAACTTCACAATCTACCTCAAAAAATGTTCGAATGAACAGTGTCGGTCAAGGGTTTCAACATAGATGAGGATAAGAAATATCGGGTTTAAAATAATTCTAAGTGTCATTCACCACTTATCTATATAAATATCTCAATCCAACAGCTGCTGCTCTACAATAATCAATCCTCGAAACAGTAGGTGTCTCACAACAGACACCAGTCGTTGATCACAAATAACCAGACGACGGGAACAGAAATCTGCCAACAGAAACCAGCAGTAACTTCCAGTCTTTGCATTCCCAAAGGAACATTAAAAACGACACCGTTCCAACTAAACAAAACAACGCCGCCGCGCTCCACCAGCTGACAACAGATTTCCTCTTGCGAAGCAACCAAAAGCTAGTAACAGATTCCTTTCAAAAACCACCAGCGACTGGTTACGCGAAAAAAATCAAAATGACGACGTAGAGGACACGTCATCTTATCTGTAAACAGATTTCTTTAACAATGCGGAGCTCACAACAGCAACAGCAACGCACACAACGAGCGCTAATCAAAACGACAACAATTCGCACACGTTAGCAAATCTGATCAAAGCGCTACGCTACAACAGATCCATTCAAATCCAATACGACGTCGCGTAACCTACGTCATCATATCTGATGAACTAACGCCCGAAACAGCGATCGCTAACGCTAAACCAAAATGACGGCGTTTTGCACCCGCTACAGGAACTCGCTGCTAACAGATATCACCAAGCGTTACCACAGCAAGACGCCGACGAATCACCCCTTCCGCTACAGTAACTATCTGAATTACGTAACTACTGCCAACAACAACCACTTCAATCTTCGAATCCGCGCACTTGCTGCCAACAGCAACCTCTTCGGGCGCTCCAATGCATAGCATAACGACAGCGTTTTACTAACACGTCCTCATCAACTGATAACAGATTTCACTAACTAAAATCTGATTCCTCACAGGATAGACCGATCGGTTCATGGTTTTAGTATAAACGCTGCGGTTCATGAGTATCGACCGAGGTAGGATACAAATGAGTGTGAGTTGGTCGTTCGGATCTGGGTCGCGATGTGACGCTGTTTAGTGATACATGTTTATGAACTAGCTGGATTGTTGTACGGTGTCGTTTAGGGGAACCAGCTGAGATATGAGATCTGGATGTATGAGAGCTGGTTGGTTACGGGAGATGGATTGTGATGCGACGCTGTTTTGAGAAACCAAATCTAGGTGCGAATTGGTAGCCCTGAGCGTATCATGTGTGACGTCGTTTAACGCGCTGGTTTAACGTATAGTCCAGAGCTGGAGTGGTACTCAGATCTGGGTTGGTACCAGCTGTGAGCCCTGTGTTGTCGATCGATACTATTCACCATATTTGGGGAGATTTAAGTTGAATATATAGAGGAATTTGACTGTGGTCTCGCAATTATTTCCCAACACTTAAAAGATATTCCTTTCGAGAGTTCGATATCGTAGTTCGTCTTAGAACCCTTGTTACTGTTCACCGTGGTGGATTTCCATCGATTCCCAACGGTAGACGATGTAGCTTTGAGCAAGGTTGGTATCGTTGAGTTCCCCTTGCTAAGACGCCTCCATTGTTAACTCTTTTGAGAGCTTTGAGCTATTGGAAGAAGAACACGAAGAAGCTACAGTGCGTCGTTGTTCGTATACTAGCTGATTTAATTATTATTTCAGGTAGTTCTTTGAGTAAGTATTAGATCCTACCCTGTGCTTCGTTTAGAGCTAGTTATCGTGTTAGAAATGTAGTATAGAGTTGGGTTGAGCTGGTGGCTCCCAGTTCATGTTTCTGTGCATAATGACCCTGAGCTGGTTGTTGTTGTTTGGCCAAGAAGGTGGCAGATTTGAGTTACTCAGAGCTTTTGTTGTGGTAATTGTAGCTCAGAAAATGAAGGTACGGATTTGAGCTTCTATTACAGCTTTGAGATTGACATGGATATTATGTGTGCTTGCTGATATGTTTTGCAATGTATGCTATCGTGTTGTTATTGCTTATTGATGTTCTGTGCTGATTATTGTAAGCTGTTGTATTGGCATACCTGCATTTTCCCATGTTGAGCTCATATCTATTAGCCGTTTGTTGTTGTTGTGCTAACCTGTGTGTACCAGGAGGCTGTTATTTGAGGACGAGCGGCAATACCATGCTCCTCATCTCCATACTGGGTAGTTGTTAGCCGCTATGAGATGAATGGATAGCTACCACGCTCTCATGATCTTTGGCAACAGCAGGTTGAGTGATCTGATTATGCTCTGGTACAATGTGCTGAGACGAGTGGATAGCTACCACGCTCAAACATGCTTCGTGGCCAATTTCTCCTTGTGATCTATTGACAACTGCTGAGCTGGTCCTTGAGCTCCTTTGGCTTCTTGATCCGTTGTAGCCTATTGCCTTTGCATCCTGCTGTCTCATGCATAGCACGTGCATTTTTATCTGTTTCTATCTATTGCTGTTTGTATTGCTCTCCATACTGAGGTTTGACCCCTGTCCCTCTGGGGCTGGTTGTTTTGGTTATCTGTGTGTTGTTCAGGTTACTAAGGTTTCTCAGCTGGTCGTGGAGATGACTCAGCTGGTGGTTCCCCGAGAGGTGGATAGAGTGTCCTAGTTATCTATATTTTATAATTATGTATTAGAGTCGTCATCGGGGAATGTCCCGTAGTAATGTTCTATTGCTGATTTGATTTTGTTGTTAGGAGACACTCGATGCTTGTATTGAAATTTGCTTGTTGGTTGGTTCTTCGGTTGTTGTAAAACCAATGTTTTGGGTATAAGTGTATTTTCAAAATATGTTTTCAAAGTCAGGCCAAAGCGAAAAATTTTAGCCACTTTTTAGATGCTTCTGTCGGTATCCGGATCACGCCCCCCGGCGAGGCAGCGGAAGAACAGAAAAACAGGTGCCGGGAGACGATCAATACGATATGATACATAATCCTATGACATTCATAGGATGTTTAGGTGACTACCTTGCTGGCAACTCGTGCCTGGCTCCGACCGGTTTCATAAAGAAAACGGCACCTCACGGTAGACTGCGGTAGATAACGCCAATCAGGTCCACGACCGGAGGCTAGATTCCTTCGTCAGCCTGCACTAGAAGAGCTGACGAGATCTGCACGGACGGATTCTCCTCGTCAAATTTGGCCGGAACAAATTCCGACGAAGAGGCGTCGGCGGTGGCGGCGACGGCGGCTCTTTGAGAGAGAGGGGGGCGGCTACTCTAGCTATTAGGTTTAGGGTTTTCAAGTTATATGTTAATCAAGTCTAAGTCTAATTAAATAGACTTAATGATGACTTGGACGGGCCCAATGGGCCGGTTCCAACGGGTGAACATTCGGTTCAACCCCACCACCATGACTTCATCGTAACTCCGATCGCCGATCAGATCAGACGGATCGATTCAGTTTCCAAAACTGAATACTATGATCTGAAAAACCATTTTTCATAACCCCAGTGCAAAATGACCGTTTTGCCCCTCAACATCGGCAATCCCGGTTTGACCCCTGTTGACTTTTAGGAAGTCGCACTCCACAAAATCCTCTTCTCATGCTCAACACATTGAACTCAGTATCCGTGTGGGAATCTCGAATCCAGTACTTTTGTGACCCTCAATGGTTCAGGGATACAGCTAGCCGTGAGCCCACAACCATTGCGGCTCCGGAATCACAATTTTGGACTTGCCCATCGGATCATGGTAAGAGCGTCTAGAAACATCGCCCCATGATCCCCTAGGTATCACTGATAATGCCTGCAAGAACCAGTTGGTCGTGGTTAGCGTACAGTACGGTCCTTTCAATCCATATATCCCGATCAGATCAACGACCATTGGTAAATCGAGAGTCGCTATAGATCCGATAGCTATGCATACATCTTGGAGATCGAATAGTGACATCGCGAGTGTAACTAGGTAAACACATTTACCCAAAACACTTCTAGTACTCTAGCCAGAGATTTATACACTATTATCCCCTCAGATAGCATAGGATATCCACGCATGTCTGCGAGCGGTGAATCCTCGACAACGATGCATCGACTCCTACATGCATCGGGGTCTCACCCAATCCCGACGCCTTATGACCCCAAGTGAGTCGGCAAACGGGTCAAAGTAAGACGCCTATCATGTAGAGTCTCAATGACGTTTTGAGTCGTGAGGACTAATCAGTACAACCAAGACCTCAGACTTATCCACTCGACATATGGTAACCACTTGGAAAGTCCGAACGAGGGTAGTTCGATAGATCACCAGGTCACTACCTATCTACATGCTCAGAACATCACAATGTTCCCTACCAATGAAACATGGTATTTTGCATCGCAGATACTAGTCTCGAACTCGGGCGGAATTATCCTCATTTTGACGGCCCAATCGACTAGGAACATGTTCAGAATACACAGCGACTGTTAGATGTGTTTAATGATAGCCGTCATACCCACTATCACATCCAACATACGCTTTAGTGCATTCTAGGTCTTTACTCAACGCAATTGTAAATCATCATACACACAATGAAAGTAAAGAATGCCATATAAACAAAGGCGAATATCATATATAAAGATTGTCATATACAAGAGTCTATAAACCCACACGCCACAAGTTGGCTAGTTGGGCATCTACTCTAACAATCTCCCACTTGCCCTAAAGCCAACTACTCATCAGACGCAGTCCCATTGTTTCGCAATGTTTTTCAAACAAGGGTCCTGGCAAGGGCTTCGTAAGTGGATCAGCAACTTTGTCTGCAGAGGCGACTCTCTCAACTGCTATGTCAACTCTAGCCACAAT
>KQ996432.1:378018-402990 GCA_001598015.1 Dorcoceras hygrometricum
AAACCAGCTTTGAACAACTGAAGCAAGCGTTGATTGAGGCTCCTGTGCAAACAATGCCATCCGATCAGGGGAAGTTCGTCATCTATACAGATGCGTCTAAGTTGGGATTGGGAGCTGTTTTGATATCATAGAGTAATTTCCTACGCCTCTCGTCAGTTGAAAAATCACGAAAGGAATTATCCCACGCATGACTTAGAGCTGGCAGCAGTTGTTTTTGCCTTAAATATTTGGAGGAATTATTTATATGGGGAGAAATGTGAAATATTAACGGATCACAAAAGCCTGAAATACTTCTTCACTCAGAAGGATTTGAATATGAGGCAGAGGAGATGGTTGGAGCTGGTAAAAGATTACGACTGCACGATCAGCTACCATCCAGGTAAGGCTAACGTGGTTGCTGATGCTTTAAGTAGAAAGTCTACGGGACTAGCGCAACTCATCGTCCACAAATCATTAGCAGCTGATATTGAGAAGTTTGTCTTAGAGCTGGTTCCCAGCAGCTGCAATTCAGTCGTAGCTGGTACCTCAATGAGATCAAATTTTTTGGAACAAATTCGTGAAGGTCAGCTGAGAGATGAGCAACTACAGAAGTGGGTTAAGCAAGACAGGGAAAGAGGTGGCAACCTCTATTTTTCGACCGATGGCATAATTAGATTTCAAGAAAGAATTTGGGTGCCACAAGTAGATACTTTGAGATCGGATTTAATGGAAGAAGCTCATGTAACCCCATACTCTGTGCATCCGGGAAGTACTAAGATGTATAAGGATCTTCAGAAGTTGTACTGGTGGCCGGGTATGAAAAGAGATGTCGCCAAATTTATTTCTGAATGCTTAACGTGCCAATTGGTGAAAGCTGAACACCAGCGACCAGCAGGGATGTTGAAGCCGTTGCCCATTCCAGAGTGGAAGTGGGAATGCATTTCCATGGAATTAGTAACTGGTTTTCCTAGAACTTCTCAAGGTTATAATTCTATTTGGGTCATTGTAGATAGACTTACGAAATCTGCCCACTTCCTGCCGGTGAAGACAACCTACGATGTAAGCAGATATGCAGAGTTGTATGTGAAAGAGATCATCAGACTTCATGGTATTCCTCTATCGATTGTATCTGATAGAGATTCCAAGTTCACGTCTGCATTTTGGAAAAGTTTGCATCGAGCTTTGGGAACAAAGTTAACATTTAGTACAGCCTTTCATCCCCAAACCGATGGACAATCAGAAAGAGTGATCCAGATTTTGGAAGATTTACTCAGAGCATGTATTATAGACTTCTCGAAAAGCTGGGATTTAAAACTACCATTGGTGGAATTTGCGTACAACAACAGTTTTAAAGCTTCTATCCAGATGGCACCATACGAAGCTCTTTATGGACGCAAATGTAGAACGCCTCTATATTGGGATGAGATAGGAGAGCGAGATGGTCTAGGACCAGATTTGGTGGAGAAAACCGTGAGTGTTGTTAGAAAAATTAAAGAAAGGATGAAAGCAGCTCAAAGCAGACAAAAGAGCTATGCGGACAATAGACGAAGGGAACTAAGTTTTGACGTTGGTGATCACGTCTTTTTAAAAGTGGCTCCAATGAAAGGAGTGATGCGTTTTGGAAAGAAGGGAAAATTGAGTCCCAGGTATATAGGTCCCTAAGAGATACTGGACAAAGTAGGAACATTGGCCTATCGATTAGCACTGCCACCTCAGCTATCTTCAGTGCATAATGTGTTCCACGTATCAGCTTTAAGGAAGTATGTTCCCCACCCGTCGCATATTCTAAGTATTGAACCAATCCACTTAGCGCCAGATTTGAGCTACGAGGAGGAATAAATTTCGAGGACGAAATTTTTATAAGGTGGGTAGAGTTGTAGTGCCCCAAAATCCATAGGACCACAAATTCTAATCTTTATATATTGAGGATCCATTTCTAATTTTAAGATTTCAGCTTTTGCTACTTGTTTGAGCGACTGATTTCTCATTTCTTAGATTTTATAAGGAACAGAGGCCCGATTAGTTGTCAGTTTGTCACCCGAGCGTAGCCAAGCAATTTTCAAACTTTACAAATAAAATGGTTTTGGATGGGAGAATGGTTAAATTTCAGAATTGTGTAGTACATTTACAAATAAAAACATTGACAGGGAATTTTAAGCAAAATTTTCTGAAGTACGCCCGGTTTACCATGCCTAAATGAGTGTTTTTCCCCTGTTAATAATCAGACTCCCATGCCACTGTCCTTGTGAACAATAAATTCAATTATTTGCAAGAAAATGTTCATTCTTGCATCAAAGAAATAGATAACACATTGTTGCGCTGGGGAAAACTCTCTGTTAGTGGCCTGCTGTATCTTGTGATTTCCTTCTTATCAAGGCAAGTAAATTTGATTCTTGCTACACCACGAAAGCTTACGTATTGTTCTCACTTCATTTCGTGATTTTTGCTTAAGCTCTGTTTATTATCAGCCTTTGCTCATGTTTTGGTTGATATTATAGCGTATGTTTAGCGTTCGGGGTCACAGTGGATTATGTTTGGAAGTCAAATGTATTTTACGAGGTTGATGTTGATTTTAAAACGCTGAGCATCCCAGATTTTTCAACTCATAGAGATTATGATGTTCTTCCTTTTGCTGTAATATCGGGATTTGATGATTGTGTAATCGGTTGTTGCTAGTTGAATCAGTAAAAAGTCTGGTTTAATAGGCGACTGCTGGTAGCGTAATCATTTTCGATATTACTAGTGTTATCAAAACACCAGCAGATGCATTTTATTGTCAAAATTTCAGCAGTTGCGACTTGTTTTGCTTGCGACTGGTTTTTCTTGCGACTGGTTACTGTTGCTTGCGACTGGTTTTGCTTGCGACTGGTTACTGTTGCTTGCGACTGGTTTTCCTTGGGACTGGTTACTGTTGCTTGCGACTGGTTTTTCTTGCGACTGGTTTTGCTTGCGACTGATTCCTTTCCCCTTAAGTACTTCACTGTTGATTTATATCCATCGTCTAGTTTTCTTTCACCTGCTGATCGCCCTACCCAACGACTGGTTGTTCTTGAACCAACGACTGGTTGATCTACTGTTACTCCGTTGACCAAACTAATTGTGTTGACTACCGATATATACCCATCAACTGATCTACTGTTCACAACAGCTGGATTTCTTGCCAACAACTGAATTTATTCCAACTGCTGATTTTCTATGTCTCAACTGGATGCTCAGTAAAACGATTTTTGAAGGAAGCCTGAGTTTTAAAAATGAAGTGAACCCCGATGCTAAGATTTCAGTTCGCCCAGGATGTGTTTTAAAGAAGAAAGTTTAAATTTATGAATTTATGGCTTAGATAACAGACGGTTCATATGGGAAGGGTGAGCAGCAGACGAGAGGGTCAGTTGCCCCTTCATATTGGGTGAGATTTCACCACATTGAAACTGATATCAGTAGTCATTCGATCGAGTGCAATGGGACCTAAGTAGAGCTTCTGAGCCATAAGTTTAACGAAAACGAAAACGCTGGAATTTGAATTTACTTCCAGAACAATAGATGCAATGAACGATGCCTTATGTTATATCATCTGCATATTGTGCTTGTTACTTTCAGTTTGCTTGCTGAGCCCCTAGGCTCACTAGCTTTCTTGGTGCAGGTGAGTCGGCGCCGGAGCAGGTGGGAGGTGGAGTTTGAATCAGCAGCGACGTGTTAGTGTTTATCGAAGGCCTGCTTTTCCGCGATGTTCATTTTGTATTTTGCTACTTTTGTTGTCTTTGATCTTAGTCAAAATTGTATTGAGATCTGTTACAACAAAGATGAATTCAGATAGAGTTCAGTAGTTGTAATATCGTGATTTCGCATTTTGCACTTTAAATTTGTAATGAAGGCTGGTTTTATTTTATGGCGCCAATGGTTGTATTTCGATTTTTTTTTAGCAAGGAAATACAGCTTGTTCTATTCATTATTCAGCCCTTCTATTTTCCTTCTATTTCCTTTCCTTTGATCTCGTGACTCCCATGGGGATTGGGACGTCACAACCGGGTACCTAAAGCTCTATGTAAACTCTTCCAGAAGGCGGACGTGAACTTGGAATCTCTATCAGATACTATCGAAAGGGGAACACCATGAAGTCTTACTATCTCATTTACATATAACTCTGCGTATCTACTCACATCATATGTTGTCTTTACTGGTAAAAAGTGAGCAGATTTCGTAAGCCTATCTACTATAACCCAAATAGAGTTATATCCTTGGTTAGTCCTGGGCAGTCCAATCACAAAATCCATAGCTATACCTTCCCACTTCCACTCTGGAATGGGCAACGGCTTCAACAATCCCGTGGGTCGTTGGTGTTCAGCTTTTACCAACTGGCATGTTAAGCATTATGAGACAAATCTGGCAATGTCTCTTTTCATTCCTGGCCACCAATACAGCTTTTGGAGGTCCTTATACATTTTAGTGCTTTCGGGATGCACAGAGTATGGAGCTGAATGAGCTTCTGCCATCAAATCTGATCTCGAAGTTTCGACTTGGGGTACCCACATTCGGCCCTGAAATCTGATTACTCCTTCTTCTGAAAAATAGAGGTTGCCGCCTCTTTCTTTATCTTGTTTAACCCACTTTTGGAGTTGCTCATCCTTCAGCTGGCCCTCTCTAATCTGGCCTATCATATTCGAATGAATCGAGAGATTTTCCAAAAACATAGCGCTGTCCTTGAGCACTAATTCCATTTCAAACTTCTCGATCTCATAAGCCAATGGTCTTTGGACAGATAGCTGGGCTAAACCAACAAATTTTCTACTTAAGGCATCAGCTACGACATTGGCCTTCCCTGGATGATAGCTGATGGTGCAATCATAATCCTTCACCAGCTCCATCCATCTCCTCTGCCTCATTTTCAATTCCTTTTGGGTGAAAAAGTATTTGAGGCTTTTATGATCCGTGAATATTTCACACTTTTCTCCATACAGATAATGTCTCCAATTTTTCAATGCAAACACTACAGTTGCCAGTTCCAAGTCGTGCGTGGGATAATTTTTCTCGTGATTCTTCACCTGTCGTGAAGCGTAGGAAATCACTCTAAGATCCTGCATCAGTACAGCTCCTAGTCCCAACTTGGACGCATCTGTCTAAATAACAAACTGCCCTTGATCAGATGGCCTGGTTAGCACGTGGGCCTCAATCAGCGCTTGCTTTAACTGCTCAAAACTGACTTGAAATTCTGGATCCACTCAAACTTATTCAGCTTTCTAGTTAGCAAAGTTAAGGGAACAACTATCTTCGAAAATCCCTTAATAAAACGCCTATAGTAGGAGGCACCCCAGGAGGCACAGGAGAAATTCCCTATCAAGTTGTTTGTCGAACCCGAGCATGTCTATTCTAAAGACTCTCGTCGGTGTCTATCGCTCGGTTAACAGCATCAGCATAGGTGGAAGGGGAAGCTGCAAATAGTAAAGGATAAAGGTCCTCTCTCAGAATTTCCGAAAACCTGTTCCGCTTCGCCCTCTCGGCCAGCAACATGAGGAACATAGGAGAGAAGGGAAAAAAACTACCTCGCATACTCAGCCACCTTCAGATCCCCTTGCACCAATTTATCAAACTCGTGCTCCTAGGTTTTGTAGTATGACTCGGTGATGTACTCCTGACGAAAGGCGGCACATAAAATCTCCCACGGGATCACCGAACCCATCTCTGTCATCGCTAGGGAAGCACCTCTTCACCAGCATTGCTCCTGCTCTCTCAATTGGAATGTCGCCATACTCAGTCTCTTCTCTTCATCTATTGCACACGGTCAAAAAAATCCACCTTGTGCTCAAGCCAACCCTTAGTTGCAGGACAACCTTCAGCACCATTGAATGTATGGATTCATCAGCTAGAACCTAGCCAAAACCAAATCCATATCATCAACACGTCGAGTCAAATTCTCCACTTCAGCCTCTGCCTACCTCGCACGACGTCGCAAAGGAACTCTTGGCTGGGCAACATCCTCCTCATGATCCAAAACTCTCGACTCATCTACAACCTGCCAACCAGCTCTACCTCTACCTATCCTGGGCGACATATAAGAGGTACATCAAAGGTAAGCAAAAACAAAGTAGGTAAACATGTAGTAAACAACATGACGGAGGAAAATCATTATGCCTATACTCGACTATAATAGAAAAGAAATGATCTTATCCCAGCTTAAGCTCTTATACCAAATTGTCAGGCCCAGTGCACTAAATTAGAGATTAAGCACCCAATTAACGCAAAATACGGAAGCTTAAAATGTGGTTAAAATTTTTATTTTTTTCCTGACTGAAATTACAACATTCAAATTACCAGCATACTCAAAATATAGACTTTGAATTAAAAGTCAATGGTAATAAACATCAACCACAACACATATATATATATATGCATTGATATCAATAGATCAACAACTACACAGGGAATCCTCTGACAATGACTCGATATAGCATATATATATATATATATATATATAACTAACTCAACACCTGGTGCTCCACCAGCTGATCTACCTCAAAACCCTGCAATGGCCAAACATACAGTCAAAGAAATCCCAAGGGAAAACAAACTAGGTTAAAGCTCAGTACGAAGAGAAATCATACAACAGCTACCAGATCATACATATAACACATGATGTCGTGCAATGCATGAAGGCTACCAAGAATAATTGGTAATCAAGGCACAACGACTCAGCTGGCAATCAGTATCTCAGTAAATCATCAGAACACAAATCGCAGCGACTCAGCTGGCAATCACAACTCAGTGATAGATTTTGGATTCCAAGTCACGACGACTCAGCCGGCCAATCATGAATTAGTGATTATATCGCATTTCAAAGCATGTCGACTCAGCCAGCAAATCATGACTCTGTGATTAATTGGTATCAAAGGAATCAGGCTCAAGATGTCATGTATGTATGCAATGCCAACAACTCATGAATCAGCATACAATAAGGCACATGAAAATCAGCAGGGCAATATACAACTGAACAACATAAATAAATTGCTACAGAATTTCACACACATGTATAAAAACATCTCGTCTCGCACTAATCATCTTGGATAATTACGGTCTTCACAAGAACGCTGGCTGACGAACCAGTGTCCATAGGAAGGACAACGATATGGTTGACGAACTACATACCCCTTCAAGCAGGAAGGAAAAGGATTATGGGTTGCGAACCTATAAACCCCTTCACATAGTTTGGGAATTATTCCCAGAGCATGGATACAGATTATATCTTGTACAAGCGACTGACCTATGGATAGCTTCTGGGCCATTACTCAAAAGAACAAAGAACAAGGTTTTTTACAACCATATAAAATTAGAAACGTTTATGTCAAAGTTACTTCATTTAATATCAGTAAATGTTTTAATACCAGTAAAGATTTAAATGTTTTGAGCATTTTCAGTGTATGCTTTCTCAGTTTTCGATTTACTAGTTTATAATTTTTCATCTTTCAAGTCTATCAGCTTTCGAGAGGTGAGTTCACAGTTAAAGTTATTATTATTCCTTACTGCCTTCCTTAGTTATATCAGAGTTGCTTGTTGGGCCTCTAGTCTCACTAGTTTTCTTAAGTGCAGGTGTTCAGGTTTAGAGGTTGTTAGTTGGTGCGAGCTGGATCAGATCGGGGGTGTTCATCGTGGAACCTATATTTCGCACGAGCCAGAATTCATAGATTTTTGTTCAATTAAGTTTTGAGAGAATTATGTTCGTACATGACTTGTATAAGTTATTTCATATACCGTTTCTGCAACCCAAGTGAAATTATTTTATAAAAGTTTGTTTGAATTCCGCACATTTTATATGTTCTGAGCTTTTTTTCAAGTTTGAAATCTGAAATTTCTATAATTTTCAGTTTAGCCCAAAATTATTTGGTTATTATATTTTGACCAAGTACAGATTTTTAGTATCATTCAATTTGAACCTTAAATTCATTGTAGTTACAACTCAAAAAACATGTTCGTTACAATTGGTATCAGAGCATTGTCCTTGAGATGAACTGTTAGGACAGTAATTAGCCGAGGTCATTAATGACTTAATCAGTCCAGATTAGTAGCAACTAATCGTGATTCTTCTAGCTTGGATAGGATCACATGAGGTGGATTGACTCGGATACAATCTGATCCTACAGTTCGTGCCAAGCTGGTGATGCAGGAAGATGCTTTGGGTTTCAGTTTAGATGGCACGGGTGCGAGCTGGTTTAGTGGCATGTGCTGATCGTAGGAGAGCAAGCTGTTTAGAGTTGCTGGAGTTTTTGTTGCAGCTTGGAGGGCACTGGATGTATAGTTTGTAGAATTCATCTTGGAAGCTTGCTGAGTATTTTCGAGCTGCACCAGATTGGGTGCAAGCTGACAGATTAACAATGTGATGTGTAGATCCGTGCTGAGTTCGCGAGCTGATGCGGCTGTAGCATGAACTAGTCCACTGGAGCGGTCTGGACTGATAGCATTTTAGGATGTAGGCATAAGCTGGATGCAAGTCTAGGCCAGAAGCTATTTCGTGAACTGTGTTGACCCTGGAGAGCTGGGTTGACCATTGCGAGCTGATTTAAGAACGTACCTTGAGACCTGGGTGTGTAAGCTGATCTTAAAGCTTCGTGGTCTGGTTGGGACAGTGAAAGCTGATTAGAGCATCACAAACTGGCCTGTGTAATGCCTGTTGAGTTAAGTACTCTAAGCTAATGTAAGTACGGCTAGCGGAGAAGAAAGTATGCTACCTGCGCTGGTCGGCGTAAGCTGAGCAGTGTAAGCTGAGAGGAGTGCTCTAAGAGGATGACTTACTGCTGGATGAGAAGCAGGTATGTGACCTGGGCTGAGTTGCTTTATGGGTAGTTGCTGAGTGAAACAGTTTTGAGCTGAACTGTTTCATTGGCTTTAATGTCAAGCCTCGTGCACAAACACAGAGTTAAACTACGCATACACTAGTGGAAGCAATAAAATAGTGGTTAAAATTTTCGCTTTGGCCTGACGAAAAGATAACATAATTTAAATTACAACAATACTCAAAATATCCCAGTTTACAATCACTTAGTACAACAGTACAGCATTTAACAAATACCAAAACACCAGACTACAGCTGGATAAAACAAAGCACAGGGCATCCCCCGGCTAACAGTACTGATATATATATAATATACTATACTAACCTAGACACTCTAACCACCACCTTGGGCACCACCAGCCGGGTCAACTCCACGACCAGCTGAGTAACCATGGTAACCTGAACAACAAATAGGAAGGCAAACAAACCAAGCCCCAGAGGGACATGGGGTCAAACCCCAGTACGGAGAGCAACTGAAAGACAGCTAATGAAAAGCAACAAGCGATATGCAAATGCTATGCATGAGATGAGGCTACAACCAAAGGCAGGGAGCCAAAAGATCTCAACAACTGCTCAACAAGAGAAACAGATCAACTGAACAACAGTGGCCACGGGGTGTGTGTGTATATGGGAGCCACCCACTCGTCTCAGCACATGGTACCGGATGCAGAAAACAGCTCAACCCGCTGTTGCCCAACTCATGAGATGTGGGAGCTACCCACTCCGCTCATAGTGGCTAACAGATACCAGCAGGGAGATGAGGTATACGGGAGTTACCCGCTCGTCCTCAAAACAGGAATCCCGGTACACACAGATCAATACAACAGGCATGGCTAAACAAGATCTGAGCTCAATATGCAATAATGCGTGTATGCGATGACAGCTTACAGATAACAACACAATAAAATCAAGTCACAACAACAACGAAGCATACACAGCAACAAGCATAATCACTCATGCTCAATCCAAAGCTGTAAAGCAAGCTCACATCCGTACCTCAATTCTTCTGAACTATAATTACAAAAACGAAGTCCCGAGAAACACATATCTCACACCTGCTAATCCAAACACATATACTATGTCAGAGACAGTAGCACAAAAACTACGAATTGGGAGCTACGAGCTCAACCAAGTCTGTCCTACCCTTCTAACACAACAGAAGGCTCTAAACGAAGCACAAGGTAGGATCTTAACACTTACCCAACGAGCTACCTGAACTGCAGACTAAATCCGACGCTTATGATAACAGACTAGGGAGAGGTATTCGCATAACTCTCCAGCTTCATGCAATCTTCCAAAATCAGTACCAAACGAAGCGTCTTAGCAAGAGGAGTCCAGCGCTACCACTCTTACTTTCATCGGAGCTGTCTATCGTCGACAATCGAAGAAGATAAGGTTCGATGAAGAGTAGCTATGGTATCGCGACAGAGTTTGCTCAAGGGAAATATTCTAAGTTTCGAGGCTGAGTAATAAAGACCGAAAGCAAGATTCTCTATAAAAAGGTCAGATCTGCTCAAATCTGAAGAACCAATCTACCGACAACTTAAGTATCAAAACTGGTTTCCCACTCAGATCTGAATCTCACATCAGATCTCGACTTAATCCAACGACGTCGCACAGAGTCTACTGTGGCATCTAGACACGTCACCCGCTACTCAAACCTGAAAACCAACGCAAATGAGATCTGAATCCCACCGCTAAGAAGCAAACGGCGTTGCATCGCAACCACTTAGATCCCGTCGAATCTGAAGACTAACGCTGCTCGAATCTGAATCTCGATCGCTAAACGAAACGCTGTCGTTCCAACTAATCCAAACGACGTAGTTTAGCTACTCATTACAGAAACACGCTAGCATACTCACATCTGCCCAGCGATTCTAGGTTCCATCATCACAACTGAATGCGATCACCCAACGTTCACTCACATCTGATCAGTTCTTGCGGGAATACTCCAACTCTCCAGATCAGTTTCAAGGACTTATACAAACCCGATAACTAAACCAAGCATATCAACTCAATGCTGGATCATCCCAGATCTGTTCAAGGCAAATCTGGTCTATGTTAAACCCGACCAATTAACTCAATTAATCCAAGTAAGCTTTCGGGTCTCACATCTCTCCCCCATTAAAACAGGATTTCGTCCTCGAAATCAAGAGTTCGAGATAACTGGGAAAAAAACCACAATAAAACAACTAATGGAAGATCAACAAGTAACGACTAGCTACTAGAAATTGATACATCGCTTACTCAAACAGATGCGGCCACTCGCGCTGAATGTTCTCTTCCAGCTCCCAAGTAGCTTCCTCTCTACCATGTTTGCTCCACTGGACCATCACCAAGTGAATGGTCTTGTTCCTCAGTTGTTTCTCTTTTCAATCCAAGATCTGCAAGGGATATTCCACATAACTCAAAGTCCGATCTAGCTACACCTCGTCAGTTCTCAATACATGCGACGGATCTGGCTCTTATTTCGTCAGCATCGACACATGAAAAACATCATGCAAGGAAGACAAATCAGGTGGCAACAACAGCCAATAAGCCAATGGACCAATTCTCTCAGCAATCTCGTATGGTCCAACATAACGAGGAGCTAACTTTCCCTTGAGACCAAATCTCATAACACTGCGAAATGGAAAAACTTTCAGGAAAACCAGATTACCAACCTGAAACTCTAAAGGCTTACGCCTCTTATTCGCATAACTGGCTTGGAGATCCTGTGCAGATTTCATTCGCTAGAGAATCGGATCTACTTGATCTCTCATCTGCTGCACAAATTCTGGAGAAGATAGCTGCTTCTCCCCCACTTCTTCCCAACATACAGGCGATCTACACGTCCTGCCATGCAATGCTTCAAATGGTGCCATACCAATTGTGACATGATAGTTGTTGTTGTAAGAAAGCTCAACCAGAGACAACGAATCTTGCCAGCTACCACTAAAATCCATCACAACAGCTCTTAACATATCATCTAAAATCTAGATAGTTCACTCAGAGGCCATCTGTCTGGGGATGATATGCTGTACTCATCGTCAATCTGGTACCCAAAGCTGTTTGCAAACTCTTCCAAAACCTGGAAGTAAACTCAGATCACGATCTGAAACGATAGAAATAGGCACACCATGCAATCTCACTACGAAATCTATGTACAGCTTCGCCATCTTCTTTAAAGAATACGTCCTACTATAAGGGATGAAGTGAGCAGACTTCTCCAATCTGTCTATAACCACCCACAAAGCATCACATCCTCGACTGGAACGAGGCAAATGCGTGACAAAATCCATTGTTATGTGCTCCCAATTCCATTGGGGAATCTCCAAACTATGCAATAGACCACCAGGTCTCATCCTCTTGGCCTTAACTTGCTGACAATTCAAATAACGGGTTACAAAATCAGCAACATCACCCTTCAAAATTTCCCACCAGTAATGCTGCTTCAAGGCATAATACATCTTCCTTGTACCAGGATGAACACTGTGTCTACTACAGTGCGCTTCTCTCAAGATCTCCTCGTTCAAATCTATCAGATTTGGCACAACCAACCTGCCACAAAACCTCAAACAACCATCAAAAGAGACAGAATAATCCTCTAACTATCTAGCTCTCACCTTCAACTCATGGATGGATGGATAAGTCCTCTGAGCTGCTCTAATGCTCGCAACAATCTGTGGCTCAACTTGGAAAGAAGACACCACAACATATCATTACTTAGGTAATCGCCAGCCAGTAGTGCATAGATGCTCATGAACCTTCGAAATCTGCAACGAAGCCAACATCGCCACTTGAGCCTTTCTGCTCAATGCATCAGCAACTACATTTACTTTACCAGGCTGATATTTGATCTCACAATCAAAATCTTTAAGCAGCTCCATCCATCTACGTCGTCTCATGTTCAAATCTGACTGAGAAAACAGATACTGAAGGCTCTTGTGGTCTGAATACACCACAAATTGCTCGCCATACAGATAGTGGCGTCAAATATTCAAGGTGAAAACCACTGCTGCCAACTCCAAATCATGAAATGGGTAACGAGTCTCATACGGTTTTAAATGACGAGAAGCATACGCAATTACTCGACCATTCTGAATTAACACACAACCCAATCCATTCAAGGAAACATCTGCATAAACCACAAAACCACCAGAACCAGATGGTAAAGCTAACACAGGCGCTGAAGTTAGCTTCTCTTTGAGCAATAGAAAATTGTTCTCACACTGCTCAGTCCAAACAAACTTCTTGTCTTTCTAATCAACTGCGTCATTGGCTTAGCTATTCTAGAGAATCCCTCTATAAAACGCCTATAATAGCCAGCCAAACCCAAGAAACTACGAATCTCAGTAACATTCTTGGGACGCTCCCAGTTAATAACTTCCTCAACTTTACTGGGATCCACAGAAATACCTGCAGCGGAAACAACATTACCCAAAAACACAACTCTATCCAACAAAAACTCACAATTGGAGAACTTAGTATACAGCTGCGCGTATCGAAGCGTCTGAAGAACCAACTTCAAATGCTCTTTGTGCTGCATCGGAGTCTTAGAGTACACCAAAATATCATCGATAAAGACAATAAAAAACTGATCGATGAACTCTCTAAAGACTCGGTTCATCAAGTCCATGAAAAGTGCAGGGGCATTCGTCAAACCAAAAGGCATAACTAAAAACTCATAATGCCCGTACCTCGTATGAAATGCAGTTTTCGCAACATCTTGCTCTTGAATACGCAACTGATGGTACCCCGAACATATATCGATCTTAGAAAACACAGCCGAACCCTGAAGCTGATCAAACAAGTCATCGGTCCAAGACAAAGGATACTTATTCTTCATTGTGGCCTTGTTTAGTTGCCTAAAGTCGATACACATCCTCATCGACCCATCCATATCCTTCACAAACAAGATTTGCGCTCCCCAGGGTGACATGCTCGGCCTAATGAAACCCTTTTCCAGCAAATCACTAAGCTGAACCTTAAGCTCCCTCAACTCAGCAGGAGCTAAACGATACGGGGCTCTCGAGATAGGAGCTATACCAGGTACCAACTCAATGCTGAAGTCTATCTCCATCTTCGAAGGAAAACCAGGAATCTCCTTCGGAAACACATCCGGAAAATGGCGAACAACATGAACGTCGCAAATCTCTATGCGCGAAGAAGAAGACGCATTCAAAGCATAGATCATAAATCCAGCTTTCTCCAACGACAATAGACTAAACATCTCCATCGCAGAAACTAAAGGAATCTTCGATCGGGAATCTTGGCCATAGAAGTCCCACTTCTCTCCAGACTGAGGCCTAAAGCGCACAACTCCATGGAAACAATCCACGGTGGCTCTATAACCAGACAACACATCCATTCCCACTATGCAATCGAAATCCCACATCACAAACCTAAGAATGCCATTCAAAAAAATCTCTTGGGAGTACAAGCTAGCGCCGACAGGAGTCGCAACAGACACAACATCACACAAAGATGTCGTATGCAAACGATGCTCAACCACAAATGCATCAGCAATAAACGAATGTGATGCTTCTGTATCAAACAACACACGCGCAGAAAAATCAAAGACAAAACAAGTACCTGCGATCACTCCCGTTGGCATGCCCTCCGCTTGCTCCCTCGTCATTGCATTCACTTGGGAAAACTGAGGTCATGAAAACTGAGGCTGGAAAGACTGTCCAAACCGCGAAGGACCAGGCTGCTGGAATGGCCTAAACTGCTGCTCCCCAATCCTCTGATGCTGAATAGGAAAAGAATGACCTCTAGACGATCCACCTCGACCCTGCGGTGGGGCGGCGGTATACTGAGATCCAGACAAAGGACACACTCTCGCAAAGTGACCATACTGCCCACAAAAGTTACACGAACCTTGCACCCCTACACACTGCATTGTGGGATGTCTTCCTCCACACTGGCCACAATACTCAACTTTGGAACTACTGCCACTGCTAGAACTACCCGAGCCAGAAGAACTAGAACCAGAATTCTTCTTGAACTGACGACCATGAGGTCTAAACCTCTGATTTCCATACTGTTGGGCTACTTGCTGCTGGGGTGGCTGAGATGACTGCACTGACTGGGAAGGTTGCACCCCCGGAAACCATGGGACGGTTACCTTGCACCACTTGAAGCCTAACACGAGACCTACGGTTCTGCAGTCCCTCCTCAATGTCAATAGCCTTGTCCATCGCTTCTGCATAGCTAGCCGATGAACTCTCCAGCACCAACGAATACAACTCTTCATTGAGCCCCTACAAGAACTTGTTCCTATTTGCCCTCTCTCTGCCAGAAACATGCGGAACATACGCAAGAAGTGAAGAGAATCTCCGGGCATACTCTCCCACGGACAAAGATCCCTGAACCAGGTTATCAAACTCACGCTCCCTGGCGTTCGCAAAGGATTCCATAAAGTACTCGTGACGGAATGCAGTACAAAAGCTGTTCCACGAGATTCCTACTCCAGTCTCCTCAAGAGTCCTCGAAGCGCCTCTCCACCAACGCTCAGCATTCCTCCTCAACTGAAACTTAGCTAGAGTCAACCTGCGCTCATCGTCATTCCTGACACGGTCAAACAGCCCGATAATATGCTGCAACCAGGACCCTGCATCGGAACTAGGCTCATCATCATTAAACGTCTGAGGATTCATCCGCTGAAACCTTTCCATCACCAGTTCCATGTCGTCCACACGGGCTGCCAGCTCATCTACCTCATCCTAGACCTGTCTGGTACGTCTACGATTAGGAATGATACCCTGATCCTCATCGTTCTGACCCTCGGATTCCTGCTGAAACTGCCCTCTACCTCTACCCCTCAGTCTAGGCGGCATCAAGGAAGGTACTAAGAGGATAAGATTACACAGCAAGAAATATATCACAGACCAAGTAAATCACATAGTCATGCACATGCAACAAGCAACACTGTGCCTAGACTCAAGTGTGATCAAAAGAAATTGAGCTTATCCCAGCTTAAGCTCTGATACAAAAAATGTCAGGCCTCGTGAACAAACACAGAGTTAAACCACGCATACAATAGCGGTAGCAATAAAATAGTGGTTAAAATTTTCGCTTTGTCCTGACAGAAAAATAACATAATTTAAAATACAACAAATACTCAAATATCCCAGTTTACAATCACTCAGTACAATAGTACAGCATTTAACAAATACCAAAACACCAGACTACAACTGGATACAACAAAGCACAAGGCATCCCCCGTCTAACAGTACTGATATATATATAATATACTATAAAGTACTGGGACACTCTAACCACCTCCTGGGGCACCACCAGTCGTGTCAACTCCACAACCAGCTGAGTAACCATGTAACCTGAACAAAAAATAGGCAGGCACACAAACCAAGCCCCAGAGGGACATGGGGTGAAACCACAGTACGGAGAGCAACAGAAAGACAGCTAATGAAAATCAACAAGTGATATGAAAATGCTATGAGTGAGATGAGTCTACAACCGAAGGCAAGGAGCCAAAAGATCTCAACAGCTGCTCAACAAGCGAAACAGATCAACTGAACAACAGTGGCCACGGGGTGTGTGAGTATATGGGAGCTACCCACTCGTCTCAGCACACGGTACCGGATGCAGAACACAGCTCAACCCGCTGTTACCCAACTCATGAGATGTTGGAGATACCCACTCCACTCATAGTGGCTAACAGATACCAGCAGGGAGATGACGTATACGGGAGTTACCCGCTCGTCCTCAAAACAGGCATCCCGGTACACACAGATCAATACAATAGGCACGGCTAAACAAGATATGAGCTCAATATGCAATAATGCGTGTATGCAATGACATATTACAGATAACAACACAATAAAAGCAAGTCACAACAACAACGAAGCATACACAGCAGCAAGCATAATCACTCATGCTCAATCCAAAGCTGTAAAGCAAGCTCACATCCGTACCTCAATTCTTCTTAGTTATAATTACAATAACGAAGTCCCGAGCAACACAGATCTCACACCTACTAATCCAAACACAGATACTAGCTCAGAGACAGTAGCACAAAAACTACGAATTGGGATCTACGAGCTCAACCAAGTCTATCCTACCCTTCTAACACAACAGAAGGCTCTAAACGAATGACATGGTAGGATCTAAACACTTACCCAATGAGATACCTGAACTGCAGACAAAATCCGACGCTTATGCTAACAGACTAGAGAAGGGAGATGTCTTCGCACACCTCTCCAGCTTCATGAAAGCTTCCAAAAGCAGTACCAAACGAAACGTCTTAGCAAAAGGAGTCCAGCGCTACCACTCTCACTTCCGTCGGAGCTGTCTATCATCGGCAATCGGAGAAGATAAGGTTCGGTGAAGAGTATCTAGGGTATCGCGACAGAGTTTGATCAAGGGAAATATTCTAAGTGTCGGGGCTGAATAATAAAGACCGAAGGCAAGGTTCTCTATGAAAAGGTCAGATCCGCTCAAATCTGAAGAACTAACCTACCGAAAACTTAAGTTGCAAAACTGGTTTCCCACTCAGATCTGAATCTCACATCAGATCTGAATCTACACCATAACATATCTCGACTTAATCCAACGACATCACACAGAGTCTACTGTCGCATCTGGACACGTCACCCGCTACTCAAACCTGAAAACCAACGCAATTGAGATCTGAATCCCACCTCTAAGCAGCAAACGGCATCGCATCACAACCACTCAGATCCCATTGAATCTAAAGACTAACACTGCTCGAATCTGAATCTCGCTCGCTAAACGAAACGCTGTCGTTCAAACTAATACAAACAACGTAGTTTAGCTACTCATTATAGAAACACGCTAGCGTACTCACATCTGCCCAGCGATTCCAGATCCCATCTCCACAACTGAATGCGATCACCCAACGCTGACCAACACTCACATCTGATCAGTTTGGGAATAAACCAACTCTCCAGATCTGTGTCAAGGACTTATACAAACTCGATAACTAAACCAAGCATACCAACTCAAAGCTGGCTCATCCCAGATCTGTTCAAGCCAAATTTGGTCTATGTTAAACCCGATTAGTTAACACAATTAATCCAAGTAAGCTTTCGGGTTTCACTTTTAAGGAGTCTTCTGTCGTGAGCTATTTCGGAGATAACAGTGTAGAGGCAAACAACTTGAGAGTTTCGTGGTTTTAAGGTAAGATGGGTTCAGTTTAGGGAGGTTCTTGGTTCCCTGAGTTGATAGTTCAGATTGCAAGTGTTGTGTCGAGTTTTTTGATGATTTTAGTTTTGGCGAGGATGGTTCTTTACGTGTAAGATGGTCAGTGTGTGATATGGTCTGTAGCTGTGAGCTGTGCCAATGGGCATGTTGTGAGCTGTCCCAAGCTTAGGTGCTGCAAGCTGTGCGGCTGTGGATGTCGCCGGCTATTTTGGTTGCCGTAAGCTGGATAGAGCATCCTGAGCTGATTGTTAGGGCGAGATCTGACTTTAGTTTGTGCAAGATGTTTGTACGGTCAGGTCTGAGCGAAAGCTGATGGGGAAGATCAGTCTGTGTGTAAGCTATTGGTAACCTTCGGGTTTGGCATAAATCAGATCAGGCGCGAGCTGATCTGAGTGGAAAAATTCTGAGCTGAACTGCTTTGTCATGCTGTTTGACTTCTGTCGTGAGCTATTTTGGACAACAACTTAGAGGTGAACAACTCTTGGATTTCCTATGTGAGTGTAAGCTGGATTCAGCTTAGAGATGAGGGACCAGATTTCGAGAATTGCATCGTGACGGTTGGAAAAATCAGCTTGGGTGCAAGCTGATGGTGACGCATAGTTTGGACGAGCGTTGTTCGTGGTTTTCAAAACGGACGAGAGCTGGTCGTGGTCTCAGATTTGGGTGATATTTGTTGGTAGTGGTTAGGTTTGGTGAGGGCTGATCGTCTCTCCTATGCTATAGTAGTGCTAGGGCTGTTAGTGCACGTAGAACAATGTTGAAATCTGATCTGATATTACTGTAGCTGTAATCTGCTGAGAGAGTGGTCTGTAGAGCGTGACCTGTTCGATGTGCGAGCTGTGTGTATCTGCATGCTGAGCTGTACGTAGGGCTGAATACAGTGAAGAGGCCTCAACTGAGTTGAAATCACTGTAGCCGTGATCTGTTGAGCAGTGAGTATAAATACCCTCTCGTTGACCAACACTTAGTCATATTTAGACCACCCGTCTCTTTATCTTCTTCTTGAAGCTCCCGCTAGATATTTTCCAAACCCTAGTGGTTACTGTTCATCCGACCCTATATTTCCAGATCGTCAGAGTTTGGCTGATCGATTTTGAGATAGGGTACCTTGGTTAGAAATCTCTCTTCAGAGGTGAAATTTCAGTACCAGTTTGGAGGTGAGAGGAGGCCGGACCGAGCATTTCACTGAGGAGCTGCGTGAGCCGTGCGTCATGATTTCTGACTGATTTGAGCTTCGTTTCAGGTAACCAAAGTTGTTAGAGTTGTTTTTGAGATTTATTTGTTCTTACCTTGAGGTACGTTGAACTATGAGGTTGATTACAGGCGGGTCGATTGTTGAAGGTTCGACCATGAGCTTTTGAGCTTGAGTTAAGCTGATTTCTAAGATGTTGTGCAGATTAGTGACCCCGTGTGGCTTTGCTGTGAGCTGCTGGCCCTGAGTTGTTGGACAAGACCTGAGCGTCACAGCGAGTGATTTTTGCTGTCAGCCGTGAGCCTTGAGTTGTGGTTTTGGTAAAATCTGCACAAGGTACAAATTGAGCTTGTATTTACAGTTTGGGATAAGCATGTGACCGTAGTGGCTTAAGGTTGAGTGGAAATATCCTTGTCGTGTATATTCTGAGTTGCTCTATTCTTTACGACTTGCGTTAAGTTGTGCTATGCATGTTGTGTCTGTGCTGGAAGTGAGCTGAGTCTGCTTAGTCACTTATTATGTGATAATTTTCTTATCTGTTGTGTATGATTATTACATGCTGATTATAAGCTCATAATGTCTTTCATTCATGCATAGAATTTTTGTTGATTCCTTTTGATACCTGATTTTTATCCGATGATGGATAGTGCCAGCATGCTGATTTGAAAATAAAAAGAGGGGTGTCGGCTGGCTCCCGTACCCTCGGCTCCCCACTGCGATATTGTGTCTGCCTTGAGGTTTAGTAGGTAGCTCCCACCCCTCAGTAAGCTGAATGGCACCAGTTGTGTGAGACCTGTGTTTTCGCAATCAGGTATTGGTCGGGTTTGGACCAGCTGTTGGTCGATGTGCTTGGCGTAGACATCGAATTTGCCAAAGTGATAGAATCAGTAGTTGGAAAGATATCAGCCGTAGTAGTAGGAATCAGCCGTTGAGTAATCGCGTCAGGTGTTGGTATTTCAGTCGTTGCGTTTTGGTAGGAAGCAGCAGCAGTGCTTCGTTAGATTTCAGTCATTGGTGTATTAGCGCGTATCCAGCTGTTGCGAGAGACCAGGTGTTGCGAGTGATCAGCTGTTGGTATTTTAGTTGCGAGGATCAGCAGAGAGCGCTAAGGGACTCTGAAGCGACGACGTTTTGTGAACAGGAACCAGCTGTTGGTTTCATTAGCGTGTTTTGTAGAGAGTAGCGAAACTATGTCGTTTTGATAAGTTGGAATGACAGCGTTTTGAGTGGAGCGCTTTGTACCAGCTGTTGGTTATGATAGACATCAGCTGTTGAGAGATTTGGTGCGTTGTTTTATTCAGCTGCTGGTTTGTTGATCAGCTGTTGGTAGCGAGGTGACGTGTCCCTCTGCAACGTCGTTTGGTTATGTTGGTGCGACGCCGTTTAGCCTTAGCGTTGTTTGAAAGATCAGCTGTTTCTTAGCGATCAGCAGTGACTAGCGGGCGACGTCATTTTGTTTAGTTGTTCGCTGTTTAGCGATAGGCAAAATCTGAGGCGAGATTTCAGCTGATGGTTGGGAATATTAGTTGTGACGACTGTTTTGTTGATGGAATCTGTTTCTACTTCTGTCAGCTGTTGAGTAGTGTATTTAATAG
This sequence comes from Dorcoceras hygrometricum, assembly GCA_001598015.1. Taxonomy (NCBI): domain Eukaryota; kingdom Viridiplantae; phylum Streptophyta; class Magnoliopsida; order Lamiales; family Gesneriaceae; genus Dorcoceras; species Dorcoceras hygrometricum. The sequence continues at coordinate 398,768 of KQ996432.1, forward strand.
AATATTTGGTCTTCGATTGTTTAATAGATTACATACTTAGAATATTTTCCCAATCTCTGTCGTGAACCCTAAGCACTGTTCACCATAGCTTTCCGCCGTCGATTCCCGTCGTTTCCCGTCTCTGTTTTGAGCAAGACCGGTGGCGCTGCACTCCTTGATAGTTGCTATTTCGATTGATACCTCTCTTGGAAGCTGTGGTAGGGTGGAAGTAGGATCGCGAAGTTGCTATCTTCGGCAGTGTGTTCGTGTGTGCAGGTAGAACTTCGAATTGTTGTTAAGATCTTACCTCGAGCATTTGTTTAAGCTTCCTGTTGAGTTAGATATGTAGGATAATTGCTGTTTTGAGTTGTAGCTCCCAGCCGTGTGATTCTGGGTAGCGTCTGTTGGAGTGCAATAATTTCCCCTGCTAGGTAGAGCGATCGAACCGTGGCGCTTGTGTTGCTATACGGTTTAAAAGATTGGAGTTGCACCGTTACCACCAGCTATAGCTTTTGGTAAAGCGGAAAGCGCTCGGTCCTACAATTGGTATCAGAGCCAAGGTCACGGGTTCGATTCCCATTGATTGCAAGGAGTGCAATTATTGGGAGGGGGATTGTTGGAGTGCAATAATTGCCCCTGCTAGGTAGAGCGATCGAACAGTGGCGCTTGTGTTGCTATACGGTTTAAAAGATTGGAGTTGCACCGTTACCACCAGCTATAGCTTTTGGTAAAGCGGAAAGCGCTCGGTCCTACAATTGGTATCAGAGCCAAGGTCACGGGTTCGATTCCCATTGATTGCAAGGAGTGCAATTATTGGGAGGGGGATTGTTGGAGTGCAATAATTGCCCCTGCTAGGTAGAGCGATCGAACAGTGGCGCTTGTGTTGCTATACGGTTTAAAAGATTGGAGTTGCACCGTTACCACCAGCTATAGCTTTTGGTAAAGCGGCAAGCGCTCGGTCCTACAGCGTCCCTTGAAAATTATGCTTGTTGCTTCGTTCAGGTTGTGTATCAGATTTCTCGGGACCCCGTTTGTGGTAATTGTTGCACCGAATATCGAGGTACGCATTTGGAGCTTGTAATTCAGCGTGGTTATGGCTTGGATAATTCGTGAGGTTGTTGTTGTGTGAATTGCCGTGTATGATTGATGTTGCATATGTTTTATGCTATCTGTTTTATTTAGCTGTTGCATACACGCATATTTCATTCATCTGTTGCATCCATGCCTTGTTGTTGTTGCTCTGTTTTCTTACCAGGATGCGAGGGCGAGCGGCAATACCGCACTCTCATCTCCCTACTGGGATTTTTTAGCCCTCATGCGCCGAGTGGTTAACTACCACAGTTCATGAGTTGAGCAACGGCAAGTTGAGATGTTTGATGCATCTGATATTCGGGTGTGGTGTAAAGATGAGAGGGTAATTCCCGTATGCTTGTACACACCAGTGGCCACCATTCGTTGCAGATTTTGTTGAGCTGTGCTTGAGTTCCTTGTCTCCCTTATTTAGTTGTAGCTTTGGCTGTTTTCCCATTGTTCATGCATAGAATCTGTATTTTATCTTTGATGTTCATTGCTGATTTATAGTTGCTCTCCGAACTGGGGTTTGACCCCATGTCCCTCTGGGGCTTGGTTTGTTTGTTGCCTGTGTTTGTTTTCAGGTATTCCAGGTTTTCACAGCTGGTCGTGGTTTTAACCCAGCTGGTGGTGCCCCAGGAGGTGGATAGAGTGTCCCAGTTATGTATAGTATTTATATGTACTGGTATCACTGCGGGTGGGATGTCCCGGGTGATGCTTAGTTTTATATGCTAGTAGTCTGTCCGTAAATTTGTTGTATTCAGTTGTGGTTGTTGTCATGTGCTTGGTGCATGCTTATGCTGTACTGTTTTTCTGTGGCTTGTAGACCTTTGTTAGTTTAAACTGGGATATATTTTGAGTATTGCACTATTTTAAGTTATGTTATCTTTATGTCAGGCCAAAAGCAAAAAAATTTTACCCGCTTTTCAGTAGCTTCCGCATTTTTTAGCGTGTTTTGTATCTGATGTGAGCACGAGGCTTGACATTTTGGTTTCAAAGCTTAAGCTGTGATAAGCTCAATTTCTTTGATCACACTTGAGTCTAGGCACAGTGTCGTGTGTTGCTTGTGCTTGACTACGTGACTATGTACTGCATATTGTTGTGTTATGTGCTATCTATGATGTACTTGTTTTGTGTTATCTTATCCTGTTTAGTGCCTTCGTAGAGATGCCGCCTAGACGTAGGAGTAGAGGTAGAGGGTAGTTTCAGGACGAGTCTGGATGACAGAACGAGGATCAGCGTAGTTTCCCTTCCCGAGGCCGTGGTAGGCGAGTGGAGGATGAAGTTGACGACTTGACAACCCGTGTGAAGAGCATGGAGATTGTGATGGCTAGGTTCCAACAGATGAGTCCCCTGATCTTTAACGGTGACGAGTCTAGCGAGGATGCGGATTCGTGGCTACGGAACATCACTGGTTTGTTCGATCGTGTTCAGTACGACGATGTGCTTCGGTTGAGTTTGGCGACCTTCCAACTGAGGAAGAGTGAGGAGCGCTGGTTGCGTGGCGCTTCTAGGATGCTAGAGGAGACAGGTGTGGAGATTACTTGGGATAGTTTCTGCGTTTCCTTTCGGCAGGAGTACGTCCCGGAGTCGTACGTGAACGCTCGTGAGCGAGAGTTCGATCATTTGGAGCAAGTTATGATGTTTGTGCGAGAGTATGCTTCAGTACGACGATGTGCTTCGGTTGAGTTTGGCGACCTTCCAACTGAGGAAGAGTGAGGAGCGCTGGTTGCGTGGCGCTTCTAGGATGCTAGAGGAGACAGGTGTGGAGATTACTTGGGATAGTTTCTGCGTTTCCTTTCGGCAGGAGTACGTCCCGGAGTCGTACGTGAACGCTCGTGAGCGAGAGTTCGATCATTTGGAGCAAGTTATGATGTTTGTGCGAGAGTATGCTCGCTTTTTTTCTCTCTTTTGGCATATGCCCCGCATGTTGCTGGCCGAGAGAGGGCCAAGAGGACTAAGGTTATTGAGGGTTTGAACGAAGAGTTGTATACTTTGGTTTTGTCGAGAAAACCAAAGAGCTATGCAGAGGCTGTGGATAGCTCTATCGATATCGAGGAAGGTCTACGGAGCCGGAGGTCGCGTGCTAGGCCTCAGGGTGCTCAGGGTGGTCGTCCCGCTGTTCTGGGAGTGCAGTCTTCTTCGCAGTCAGCCCGTCAACTTTAGCAGCAGCAACAACAGTTGGTTCAACAGTGTGGCCGTCAGAGGTTTCGACCTCGTTGCCATCAGTTTAAGAAGAAGTCTGGTTCTGGATCCTCTGGTTCTGGCAGCTCTAGTAGCAGTGGTTCTAGGGAAGAGTTTTGTGGCTTCTGTGGAGGCAAGCATTCGTCGACTCAGTGCGTTGGTGTGCAGGGCTCTTGTAATATCTATGGTCAGTATTGGCATTTTACGAGAGTGTGTCCTTCAGCTGGATCGCAGCAAGCCGCAGCCCCACCTCAGGGTGGAGGAGAATCGTCTAGGTCGTTCCTCTCAGTTTCCACAGCCTAGGGTTGGAGAGACGCATTTTAGGCCGTTCCAGTTGCCTGGTCCATCGCGTTTAGGACAGTCGTCTCAGCAACATTTCTCTGGACCCCAACATGGTCAAGCGAACGGTATTACTATGTAGCAAGAAGAGGAGATGCCGCGCAGGGTGATTTCAGGTACATGCCTTGTCTTTGATTTTCCTGCACGAGTGTTGTTTGACACTGGCGCATCTCATTCGTTTATTTCTGATGCATTTGTGGTCGAGCTTGGTCTTCATACCACCTGTTTGCGCGATGTTGTGTCTGTTTCTACTCCTGGCGGCGTGAGCTTGTTCTCCCAAGAGGTTTTGTTAGATGGCGTTCTGAGGTTTGGCGAGCATGTGTTTATAGCGAATTTGTTTCGTTTGATGTTGTGGGATTTCGACTGCATAGTGGGAATGGACGTGTTGTCCAGTTATAGGGCCTCCGTGGATTGTTTCCATGGGATCGTGCGTTTTAGGCCTCAGTCCGGTGAGAAATGGAATTTCTACGGTGCTGATTCTCAGTCGAAGATTCCGTTGGTCTCAGCGATGGAGATGTTCAGCTTGTTGTCGGTGGAGAACGATGGTTTTATGATTTACGCGTTGGATGCATCTTCTTCTTCGCATGTGCAGCTCAGCGACGTTCCAGTGGTGCGTCATTTCCCTGATGTGTTTCCGGAGGAGATTCCTG
>KQ996432.1:403318-429322 GCA_001598015.1 Dorcoceras hygrometricum
AAGGATGGCACAATGAGAATGTGCATTGACTTTCCTTCAGCTGAACAAAGTTACTGTTAAGAATAAGTACCCGTTTCCGAGGATCGACGATTTGTTTGACCAGTTGCAGGGCTCTGCTGTATATTCGAAGATAGATCTACGTTCAGGATACCATCAGTTGAGAGTTAGGGATCTAGATGTCGCAAAGACTACTTTTCGTACTAGGTACGGGCACTTTGAGTTTCTGTTAATGCCTTTCTGATTTACCAATGCTCCTACAGTCTTCATGGATTTGATGAACCGATTCTTCCGCGAGTTTATAGATCAGTTTGTGATCGTGTTCATCGACGACATCTTGGTGTATTCGAAGACTCCTTTGGAGAATAAGGAGAATTTGAGAGTTGTCCTTCAGACATTAAGAGGCTCGCAGCTGTATGCCAAGTTTTCTAAGTGCGAGTTCTGGCTGGATCGCATCGTGTTTTTGGGTCATGTGATTTTGGCGGATGGCATTTCTGTTGATCCCAGTAAGGTTGATGTTGTTTTGAACTGGGAGCGACCTAGGAATGTGCCTGAGGTTCGTAGTTTCTTGGGTCTGGCTGGCTATTACTGTCGTTTTATAGAGCGTTTCTCTAATATAGCTAGGCCGATGACTCAGTTGACTCAGAAGGACAAACGGTTTGTTTGGACTGAGCAATGTGAGAATGCTTTTCAATTGCTCAAGGAGAAGTTGACTACTGCGCCTGTTTTGGATTTGCCGTCTGGATCAGGTGGCTTCGTCATGTGTTTCGATGCTTCGCTCAATGGATTGGGCTCCGTTTTGATGCAGCATGGACGGGTCATTGCGTATGCTTCACGGAAGTTGAAACCGCACGAGACTCGATACCCAGTTTATGATTTGGAGCTAGCAGCTGGGGTCTTTACGTTGAAGATTTGGCGCCACTATTTTTATGGCGAGCAGTTTGTGGTGTACTCGGACCATAAGAGTTTGCAGTATCTATTTTCGCAGCCTGACTTGAATATGAGACAGCGTAGGTGGATGGAGCTGCTGAAGGATTTTGATTGCGAGATCAAATACCAGCCTGGGAAAGCGAACGTAGTTGCTGATGCGCTGAGCAGGAAGGCTCCAAAAAAGATGCTTGTGTCGCTGTATATTTCTAAGGACTGTGAGCATCTTAGCACTACGGGTTGGAGGTTTTACCCGGCTAAGGATTATGTTGTGGTTTCTTCTTTCCAAGTTGAGCCACAGATCATTTCGAGCATTAGAGCGGCTCAAAGGACAGATCCTTCCATCCACGAGTTGAAGTTGAAGGTCAGGGCTGGTCAATTTGAGGACTATTCTGTTTTGTCCGATTGTTGTTTGCGTTTTCATGGTCGATTGGTTGTGTCCAATCTGATAGATCTTCGGGAGGAGATCATTAAAGAAGCGCATTGCAGTAGACACAGTGTTCATCCTGGTGCACGGAAGATGTACGATGCGTTGAAGCCGCACTTCTGGTGGGCTGGTTTGAAGAGTGACGTTGCTGGTTTTGTTGCTCGTTGCTTGAACTGTCAGCAAGTTAAGGCTGAAAGGATGAGACCTGGTGGTCTGTTGCAGATTTTGGAAGTGCCCCAATGGAATTGGGAGCACATATCGATAGATTTTGTGACGCATTTGCCTCGTTCCAGTAGAGGTTGTGATGCGATTTGGGTTGCGACAGATTGTCGAATTCTGCACATTTTATTCCCTATGGAATGATCTTCTCTTTGAAGAAAATGGCGAAACTGTACGTGGAATCATTAAGAAGCGCATTGCAGTAGACACAGTGTTCATCCTGGTGCACGGAAGATGTACGATGCGTTGAAGCCGCACTTCTGGTGGGCTGGTTTGAAGAGTGACGTTGCTGGTTTTGTTGCTCGTTGCTTGAACTGTCAGCAAGTTAAGGCTGAAAGGATGAGACCTGGTGGTCTGTTGCAGAGTTTGGAAGTGCCCCAATGGAATTGGGAGCACATATCGATATATTTTGTGACGCATTTGCCTCGTTCCAGTAGAGGTTGTGATGCGATTTGGGTTGCGACAGATTGTCGAATTCTGCACATTTTATTCCCTATGGAATGATCTTCTCTTTGAAGAAAATGGCGAAACTGTACGTGGATTTTGTGGTTAGACTGCACGGTGTGCCTGTTTCGATTGTTTCAGACCGAGATCCAAGGTTTACTTCCAGGTTTTGGAAGAGTTTGCAAGCAGCTTTGGGTACCAGATTGGCTATGACTACAGAGTATCATCCCCAAACAGATGGTCAATCTAAGAGAACTATCCAGACGTTGGAGGATATGTTAAGAGCTGTTTTAATGGATTTTGGTGGTAGCTGGCAAGACGCGTTGTCTTTAGTTGAGTTTTCCTACAATAACAGCTACCAAGTGACGATTGGTATGGCGCCGTTCGAGGCTTTGTATGGCAGGAAGTGCATATCGCCCGTATGTTGGGAAGAAGTGGGGGAGAAGCAGCTATCTTCCCCAGATTTTGTGCAGCAGATGAAGGATCATGTGGATCTTATTCGACAGCGGATGAAAGCTTCCAAGGATCGCCAAGCCAGTTATGCGAATAAGAGGTGTCGACCTCTAGAGTTTCAGGTTGGTGATCTCATTTTCCTTAAAGTTTCTCCGTTTCGCAGTGCTATGCGCTTTGGACACAAGGAAAAGTTAGCCCCTCGTTATGTTGGACCGTATGAGATCTTTGAGAGGATTGGCCCTTTGGCGTATCGGCTGTTGTTGCCACCAGAATTATCTTCTCTACATGATGTCTTTCATGTTTCCATGTTGAGGATGTACGAGCCAGATCCGTCTCATGTGCTAAGAACTGACGAGGTTGAGCTAGATCAGACATTGAGTTCGTTGAGTATCCCTTGAACATCCTAGATAGAAAAGAGAAACAGTTGAGGAATAAAACCATTCCGTTGGTAATGGTGCAATGGAGCAAACATGGTAGGGAAGAAGCTACTTGGGAGCTGAAAGAGAAGATGCAGCGTGAGTGGCCGCATCTATTTGAGTATATGTTGTATCAGTTTCCAGTATTTGGTTAGTTGTTGGTTGTTCTTTTCCCTAGTTGTTGTTTGTTGTTTGCTCACTTATTTTGAACTCTTGGGTTCAGTTGAGTTCTTCCTGGACTTGTTGATTTCGAGGATTAAATCATGTTTTAGTGGGGGAGAGATGTGAGACCTGTGTTTTCGCAATCAGGTGTTGGTCGATGTTCTTTGCGTAGACATCGAATTTGCCTAAGTGTTAGAATCAGCAGTTGGAAAGATATCAGCCGTAGCAGTAGGAATCAGCCGTTGAGTAATCGCGTCAGGTGTTGGTATTTAAGTCGTTGCATTTTGGTATGAAGCAGCAGCAGTGCTTCGTTACATTTCAGTCATTGGTGTATTAGCGCGTATCCAGCTGTTGCGAGAGACCAGCTGTTGCGAGTGCTCAGCTGTTGGTATTTTAGTTGCGAGGATCAGCAGAGAGAGCTAAGGGACTCTGAACCGACGACGTTTTGTGAACAGGAACCAGCTGTTGGTTTCATTAGCGTGTTTTGTAGCGGGTAGCGAAACTATGTCGTTTTGATAAGTTGTAACGACAGCGTTTTGAGTTGAGCGCTTTGTACCAGCTGTTGGTTATGATAGACATCAGCTGTTGAGAGATTTGGTGCGTTGTTTTATTCAGCTGCTGGTTTGTTGATCAGCTGTTGGTAGAGAGGTGACGTGTCCCTTTGCAAAGTCGTTTGGTTAAGTTGGTGCGACGCCGTTTAGCCTTAGCGTTGTTTGAAAGATCAGCTGTTGGTTAGCCATCAGCAGTGACTAGAGGGCGACGTCATTTTGTTTAGTTGTTCGTTGTTTAGCGATAGGCAAAATCTGAGGCGAGATTTCAGCTGATGGTTGGGAATATTAGTTGTGACGACTGTTTTGTTGATGGAATTTGTTTCTACTTCTGTCAGCTGTTGAGTAGTGTATTTAATAGAAGATTTGGTCTTCGATTGTTTAATAGATTACATACTTAGAATATTTTCCCAATCTCTGAGTGAACCCTAAGCACTGTTCACCGTAGCTTTCCGCCGTCGATTCCCATCGTTTCCCGTTCTGTTTTGAGCAAGATCGGTGGCGCTGCACTCCTTGAGAGTTGCTCTTTCGATTGATACCTCTGTTGGAAGCTGTGGTAGGCTGGAAGTAGGATCGCGAAGTTGCTATCTTCGACAGTGTGTTTGTGTGTGCAGGTAGAACTTCGAATTGTTGTTAAGATCTTACCTCGAGCGTTTGTTTAAGCTTCCTATTGAGTTAGATATGTAGGATAATTGTTGGTTTGAGTTGTATCTCCCAGCCGTGAGATTTTGTGTTTAGCGTCCCTTGAGAATTATGCTTGTTGCTTCGTTCAGGTTGTGTATCAGATTTCTCGGGACCCCGTTTGTGGTAATTATTGCACCGAATATCGAGGTATGGATTTGGAGCTTGTAATTCAGCGTGGTTATGGCTTGGATAATTCGTGAGGTTGCTGTTGTGTGGATTGTCGTGTATGATTGATATTGCATATGTTTTATGCTATATGTTTTATTTAGCTGTTGCATACACGCATATTTCATTCAGCTGTTGCTGCCATGCCTTGTTGTTGTTGCTCTGTTTTCTTACCAGGATGCGAGGGCGAGCGGAAATACCGAACTCTCATCTCCCTGCTGGGATTTGTTAGCCCTCATGCGCCGAGTGGTTAACTACCAAAGTTCATGAGTTGGGCAACGACAGGTTGAGCTGTTTGATGCATCTGGTATTCGGGTGTGGTGTAAAGATGAGCGGGTAATTACCGTATGCTTGTACACACACCAGTGGCCACCATTCGTTGCAGATTCTGTTGAGTTGTGCTTGAGTTCCTTGGCTCCCTTCTTCGGTTGTAGCCTTCGGATGTTGTCCCGTTCTTCATGCATAGCATCTGCATTTTATCTTTGCTGTTCATTGCTGATTTATAGTTGCTCTTCGTACTGGGGTTTTACCCCATGTCCCTCTGGGGCTTGGTTTGTTTGTTGTCTGTGTTTGTTTTCAGGTATTCCAGGGTTTTACAGCTGGTCGTGGTTTTAACACAGCTGGTGGTGCCCCACGAGGTGGATAGAGTGTCCCGGTTATGTATAGTATTTATATGTACTGGTATCACTGCGGGTGGGATGTCCCGGGTGATGCTTAGTTTTATATAGCTAGTAGTTTGTCCGTACATCTGTTGTATTCAGTTGTGGTTGTTGTCTGGTGCTTGATGCATGCTTATGCTGTACTGTTTTCTGTGGCTTGTAGCCGTTTGTTGGTTTAAACTGGGATATATTTTGAGTATTGCACTATTTTAAGTTATGTTATCTTTCTGTCAGGCCAAAAGCAAAAAAAATTTACCCACTTTTCAGTAGCTTCCGCATGTTTTAGCGTGTTTTATCTCTGATGTGAGCGCGAGGCCTGACAAGTTGGGTTGAGCTTTGAGAGTTTGTGCTTCTGGTACTGCATGTGGGATGGCTGGGTAGCTCCCATACTCTCACATGTGATGTGGTCACTGATTTCCTGATTTGATGAATCACAAGTTTGTTCTGATCTATTCGACAGCCGATGAGTGTCAGGCTTGGTGCTCTAAATCAGTGATTAATTACTCAATTAATGGCAATTATGTGGAAGCATCAAATACTGGTTAAAAATTTTCTTTTCGTCCTGAACTGAAAGTACAATTCTACAATCATACTCCAAGTAGAGATTTTAACTCAAAAATCCACACAAAAACAACAGTAAAAGAAATATATACAAGTAGTTCAACCGATACAGAACTTAATACAAGTATTCACACAGGGCATCCCCTGGTAAACTATCTCAATACATTATACGTAACAGGGACTCAAAAAGGGGCTCTACCTGCCGACGCACCACTCGGTCCAGTTGGATTACCTGAAGAACCTACAAAGGCCAACACAAGATCAAAGCAGTCCCAAGAAGGGAAAGAAAACGAGGTCAAATCTCAGTACGAATAGCACTAAAATAACAACAATCAGATAAGGCATGCAATATCTCAAGTCGTGCAATGCATGAAGGTACCAAGAATAAATGGTGATAAAGGCACAGTGACTCAGCTGGGAAATCAAAATCTCAGTAATTCATCAGAATCCAGATCACAGCGATTCAGCTGGAAATCACGACTAAGTGAAAGCATTGGATTCTCAGGCACTGCGACGCAGCAAGCAAATCACGACTCAGTGATTAATCGGTTCTCAAAGGAACAAACTCAATATGTTAGGATTGAATGAAAGGTAGAATCAGCTCACAAACAATGAATAATAATCTAAAATAAGCAAACCAGATAGTCATAATGAACATTAAGGCTAAGCAAACTCGGTTTACAGCCAGCACGTATATACAACAATCAATTCATGCTGGAAATATTCTCATGCTTATGTCAAATCTGTTAAATTAATCTCAATCCATACATTTCGCAGATCTTGGTACAAGAGCTTAGCTCAGCTCACAACAAAACGCCCCACCAGGTCTGACCAAGTCTGGGTTGACAAATCAATGAAAACCACGAGAAAGGATCTAATCTGCCAAGATACTCAAGAAAATCAGCTCTACTCAAGCTCATCAGCTCGCGGCCTAAAGCCTCGTAGCCCATACCAGCTACGTCTAGAAAACAGAGCACTACTCAGCTCAAAGATATATTCTAGGAACAGAAACTAACACTAGCAGAACACGGTTACCTGAATCGGAGCTCAACTCTATCAAAAAATCTCAAAAACAAGCTCAAGCAGTTCCTCGGCTATTTCTATCCGCCTTCCTTTCGACTCCAAACTGGTACAAGAACGTTGGACTCAAAGAGGTGTTTTCAACTGAGGTAACATCACTAAAATCTGACCAGCCAATCTACAGCAATCGGAAGAATAATTTATCGGGTGAACAGTAGTCACGAGGGTTTGAGAGATATATGTCGGGAACTCACGGGAGAAGATAAGATATTTGTGTCGTAAAAATAACTAAGTGTTGGTCAACACTTATATGTACTCCCATTCAAAGCTACAGTTAAGTCAAACCAGCTCATACTTCTCTATTGTACAAGCTTCGGCACACAAACCAGCTCATGGAGTACGCTGTTTTCAACCAGCACAATGCTCAGCTGACCAGCTCAGGTACTTCAAGCAACACATACCCAGCTTGGATTACTCACACGGACCCAGTCTGGTCCACAGTGCTGAGATCAGCTCAGACCTCTCCATTGTTCCAGCTTAGGTACACAGGTACCAACACCAGATCGCGTTTCAAACAGTCTAGCTCATAGCATCCAACACATCTCTAAGCAGATTCCAGCTTGCACAAACACAGTAAATCTCAAAGCTGTTCACCTCTAAGCTAGTTTCCTCGAAACCAGCTCGCAGCAGAACTCAAACCAGCACAACGAAACAACCCATACCAATACTCCTAAGATGATCGCTAAAAAGTTCACAGGATACCATCCAGCTCAGCCCTCCAAATGTCTATCCAGCTCAGGACTAATCTGTCGAACCTTCTCACACCAAAATGGGTCTTTGTTCATCCTCAAAACTCACCAGCATATCTCTAAGCTGGTACCAGCTTACACTGGACTTGGAACAGTTTACCTCAACCAGCTCATAACAAGACTGATTCCTATTAACCCAAATCCTCAAACTGTAATATATCTACTGATAAATCATCAACCAGATAGGAAACCAGGCTAACTCGCATCTAAACCCGAACATCTTTCACTATCCTCTTAACACGAATCCTTGGATCAGTACACATCTAAGCTTGTCTCTTCACCAGCGGCTTGCCCCGCTGGAGTATCTCTTTGGTTTAAACATTAATATGATCTGGTAACTCTAATTACCATCTAATAATTCAAGTTCTCACATTCTCCCCAACTAGGAATGGATTTCGTCCTCGAAAAGAAACCACAACTACAAACCAGAACTGAAAGAATACCAGAAACCATCCAAACTAAAATACGCAACAATCCAACATTCCTTAGTGCTCGCCAATAAGCCACTAACCAAGAGTACAAAATGGCTCAAAACACCAGTCAACAAAAAAAATATTACCTGAGAAAATACTGTGCATACTCAAATAGATGATGCTAATCATGTCTCATATTTTCTTCAACTTCCCAGGTAGCCTCTTTTCTAACATGCTTGCTCCGTTGGACCATCACCAACGGGAAAGTCTTGTTTCTCATTTGCTTTTCCTTCCTATCCAGGATCTGCACTGGATATTGAACATAGCTCAAAGCTTGATCCAGCTCAACTTCATTGGTCCATAGCACATGGGAAGGATCTGGCTCATATTTCCTCAACATTGACAAATGAAATACATCATGCATCACTGCTAACTCAGCAGGCAATTTCAAGCAATACACCAAGGATCCAATCCTTTCAATAATCTCAAACGGTCCAATGAATCTAGGGGCCAACTTACACTTGAGCCCAAATCTCATCACGCTTTTGAAAGGAGAAACTTTCAAAAATACTCGATCACCAACCTGAAACTCTAAAGGCATAAGCCTTCTGTTAGCATAGCTAGCTTGACGATCTTGGGCAGCTTACATTCTGATCCTAATCAGCTCAATCTGACTTTTCATATGCTGCACAAACTTAGAGGTAGATAGTTGTTTCTCTCCAACTTCTTCCCAGCAAATCGGTGATCTGCACTTCCTGCCGTACAAAGATTTGAATTGGGTCATCCCAATAGTCACTTGGTAGCTGTTATTAAAAGAAAATTCAACTAGATATAAAGAATCTTGCCAGCCACAACTGAATCCATCACAACAGCTCACAGTATATCTTCTAAAGTCTGAATGGTTCTCTCGGATTGGCCTGTAATCATAGTCAATCTCGATCCCCATTGCTGTTTGCAAACTCTTCTAAAATCTGGAAGTAAATCTAGGATCTCTGTCAGATACTATCAAAATCGGCAATCCATGCAATCGAACCACATAATCAATGTACAGTTTTGCCATCTTCTTCGTCGAACACCTCACGTCATAGGGAATGAAGTGGGCTGACTTAGAGAGTCTGTCAATCACCACCCAAAAATTGCATCACATCCCTTGTTCGAACGAGGTAAATGTGTCACAAAATACATGGCAACGTTCTCCCAATTCCAATGAGGCACTTCTAAGCTTTCTAGCAATCCTCAGGTCTCATCCTCTCGTCTTTGACCTGTTGGCAGTTCAAGAATCGTGCTACAAACCAAGAAATATCATTCATCATGCCTTCCCACCAATAGTGAGACTTCAAAGCATGGTACATTTTCTTTTCACCCGGATGTACACTATAACGACTACAATGGGCCTCGATCAAGATAGTTTCTTTCAGGCCTATCAGATTCAGAACCACTAATCTACAACAAAATCTCAAGCATCCATCAGGGGAAACAGCCAAATATTCCAACTGACCATTCTGGGACTTTATCCTTAACTCATGGATGTACGGGTCAGTCGTCTGTGCTGCTCTAATGTCTGCTACAAGCTGTGTTTCATCCTGAAAAGAAGAAACTATACTCATCATCCGACTGAAAACGTCATCCAGAAGTCTTCAAATCCTCATGGACTTTCTATATACTCAAAGATGTCAGCATCGTTGGCTGAGCCTTCCTACTCAAGGCATCCGCCACTAAGTTCATTCGTCCGGGATGATACTGAATATCCTCATGTTCAAATCTGACGAAGTGAAGATGTACTTCAAACTCTTGTGGTCGGTGTACACCATAAATTGCTCACCATACAAATAGTGACGCCAAATCTTCAAGGAAAAAATGATAGCTGCCAAATCCAAATCGTGAACGGGATATCTGGTCTCATCGGGTTTCAACTGTCGAGATGTGTAAGCTATCACTCACCCGTTCTGCATGAACACACATCACAAACCACTAAGAGAAGCATCGGGGCATACCACAAAACCTCTAGAATCCGAAGGTAATGCTAACACAGGAGCAGTACTCAAATTCTCCTTGAGCAACCGAAAACTCGACTCACACTCATCTTTCGAGAAAAATCTCCTGTTCTTCTGAGTCAACTGCGTCATTGGCCTGACTATTGAAGAAAATCCCTCGATGAAACGCCTATAATAGCCAGCCAAATCCAAGAAACTACGGATCTCCGAAAAATTCCTAGGTCGCTCCCAGTTAAGAACTGTCTCAACCTTACTGGGATCCACAGAAATACCTTGCGCAGAAATGACATGACCCAAAAAGATCACCATGTCCAACCAAAACACTTAGTGAACTTTTCATACAACTGCGAGTCTCTCAAAGTCTGCAACACTAATCTCAAATGCTGCTTATGCTATGTATAGTTCCTCGAATATACATCATCTATGAAGACAATCACAAAGTGATCAATATACTCACTAGAGACGCGGTTCATAAAATCAATGAAGACAGCAGGGGCATTCGTCAATCCAAACGCATTACAAGTAACTCATAATGCCCGTATCTAGTTCTAAACACCATCTTCGCTACATAAGAGTCTCTAAGCCACAACTGCTGATAACCAAATCATAGATCAAGCGTGGAGTATACTGCTGATCCCTGAATTTGATCGAACAGATAGTCAATCCTTGGAGATGGGTGCTTATTCTTCACCGTCTCTTTATTCAGCTGTCGAAAGTTGACACACATCCTCATGTATCCATCTTTCTTCTTCACTATGAGAATCGTGGCTCCCCAAGGTGACATACTCGGCCTAATGAAACCCTTCTCTAAAAGATCACGCAACTGGTCCTTAAGTTTCCTCAGTTCAGCTAGAGCCAACCGATATGGAGCTCTAGAAATCGGGACTGTCCCTGGCACCAAATCAATGCTGAAATCAATCTCCCTTCTTGGAGGAAAACCAGGAATATCATCCCGAAAACATCAGGGAACTCTGTGACAATTGGAATATCACTCTATTCCAGTCGCGATTCTTGGGTCACATCCATGGCGTAAATCATGTACCCTGAGTTCTCAATTGATAACAGACTAAACATCTCATGGTTGACACTAGTAGAATCTTAGACCACGAATCTGCACCGTAAAATCCCATTTTTCACCAAATTTAGGACTAAACCTCACTACTACATGGAAACAATCAACAATAGATCTATAACTAGGCAACACGGCCATCCCCAAGATACAGTCAAAGTCTCTAATCTGCAAAGAAATCAAATTTGTCACAAGCACATTCTGATCAAATCTTCTCACACAATCCAACACCACCTCACGAGACAACAAAATCACATCAGCAGAAGTAGAAATAAATAAAACATCACACAGTGGGGTAGCACTCAACCCACACTCATACACAAACATATTAGATATAAAGGAGTGTGATGCTCCAGTATCAAAAAAAACTCAGGCAGGAAAATCAAAGATAGAGCAAGTACCTGTGATCACTCCTCCAGTCATAACATCAGCTTGCACCCGAGTCAAGACATTCACCAAGCTTGCTGAGGTCCAAAACATACTACATATATAATTAAATATATATTCACGGGCTTATACATTTTCTATTACGGTCAAGGACTGGTTCAGGTGTCTGGTCCACTACAACTAAGCCCAAAAAGAACCTAGACTTAACTTAAAATTGAGACTTAGCCTAATAAATGACTTGGCCCAAAATATTAAAATTAACCTTTAAAATTTCTAAAATACCCCATCATTTACTAAAGATCAACTATTAAAAATTTTGGCTAAATAAAGACTCATTGACCAATTTTGACTAAATAAAATCCCAAATGCAAAAATTTTAACTTTAAAGCTTGAAAATAAAATATTAGGTCCAACAATAATACAAGTTTGACTAAATATTTGACTTTAAAACATTTGACCAAAATAATCTTAAAATTGGACCCTATATTTTAAAATTTAATTTTAAAAAGTTTTTAAAATACTCACTATTTCACTTTAAAATCAAACATTAAAATTTGACAAAAATCCTATAAATCAAATAAATTCTAAAAATGCTGGAAAACATCTTAAATATGATTAAAACATCAAATAAAGTCATACACGAACTTTGGAAACCCCTAAGACTCGAAATCTTAATTTTCACAAAAATGACCCGACGAGGCTCACTTCGAGCGACAAAATGGTAAAAATCATTAAAACTCCATTTATTAGCCAAATCACTCCCTTCTTCGACCACATCACAATAACTCACCCACAAATCACTGGAACAAACGAGACTCAAAAATTATGCCGTACGTGACCAATCCGATGCCCGCAAACACACTGCCCGCGCGCAGACTGCATCCAGGACACGTGCTAGCCATACGATTCATAACTAATTCGTTCCTCGAACAAATCACTTCCCGTTTGGACCTACATGACCCTAACTCAATGAGCTATCATGTGAAATAAACCTTGACCACTAATACCTCATATAGTGACTTACCGGACTGCAACAACTCTACTGTTGTGCACAGACAAGAATCCAGGACACGTGCTGATTATAAAATTCATAACTAACTCATTTCTTGACCAAATCGTTTCCTGTTTGGACCTACGTGATCCTAAATCGATTTAATAACTAATGGTACCATTCGTGGACCGAACACAAGCCTCAAGAATCGTCCATTACCGAAGAACATCAAGAGATGGATCAAATACGTGTTGAAAATCATGATATATGCATTGATCTCAAACAATAAACATAGATCAATCAAAATCACATACAATTCATGCAATAATTTATTAAAAACAGAAAATTATGGCTTAAATGGTGAAAAAAATAAGAGATATTACATTCCTGGCTTGGAGAAAGATGAGATCTGCGAGTTAACGATGTATAGGACGCGAAATCGGGAACAAACCGTCTTGGATCACCAAAAGATGAAGAAAACCATGGGGCTGCTTTGAGAGGGGGAGGGGACGGCTATGTTGGCGTGGATGAGGCTAGGTTTTGCAAACAGTTGTATTTGAAATAATGAGTGTGACTAAAATGACCCCTAAGGTTTAATTAAGAATATTAAAAAGGAGTATTACAATCTTAACCCTCAACAAAGTAACCATGTTAATCAAAACTCTAATAATCTCTAATTTTTGAAATAAAGGCCTCCCCAAATTTTAAAATACAATAAAGTTCAATAAAACAGCCCGTATAGGCGAAAAACGAGTTTCCATCCAAAAATAATCATAAAAACTCCAATTTTGAGAAATTGCTGCTTAAAAATAATATATTCATTCTTAAAAATCTAAGGACTTAAAAATATCAAATTATTTTCATCTCGATCGTGTCAGGCCTCGTGCTCAACTCAGAGTAAAACCACGCAAACAATAGCGAAAGCAATAAAAATAGTGGTTAAAATTTTCGCTTTTGGCCTGACTGAAAGATTACATAATTTAAAAAACACAATACTCAAAATATCCCAGTTTACAATCACACAGTACAACAGTACAGCATTATCAAATACAAGAACACCAGACTACAACTGGATACAACAAAGCACAGGGCTTCCCCCGGCTATCAATACTAATACATATATGATATATGCTAACTGGGACACTCTAATAACCTCCTGGGGCACCTCCAGCTGGATCAACTCCATGACAAGCTGAGTAACCTAGAAACCTGAAAAACAAACAGGCAGGCAAACAACCCAAGCCCCAGAGGGACATGGGGTGAAACCCCAGTACGGAGTGCAGTATAAAACAGCAAATGGAAAGCAACAAGTAATATGCAAATGCTATGCATGAGAGCAAGGCTACAACCGAAAGCAGAGAGCCAAAGAATCTCAAGAACTGCTCAACAAACGAGTCAATTTAACTGAACAACAGTGGCCATGGGGTGTGAGTATATGGGAGCTACCCACTCGTCTCAACACACGGTATCTGGTGCAAAACATAGTACTTAACCTGCTGTTGCCTAGCTCATGAGATGTGGGAGGTACCCACTCTGCTCATTGCGGCTAACAGATCCTAGCAGGGAGATGAGGTATACGGGAGTTACCCGCTCGTCCTCAAACAAGCACCCTGATACTCACAAATCAACACAACAAGGCACGGCTTAAACAGATCTGAGCTCAATATGATAATGCGTGTATGCAACAGATAAAAAGTCCAACACAGAACATATACAACATTGCAAGTCATACACAGCAGCAAGCATAATCACCCATGCTCAATCCAAAGCTGTAAAACAAGCTCAGATCCGTACCTCAAGTCTTCTGAGCTACAATTTCCACAAAGAAGTCCCAAGAAACACGGATCTCACTCCTGCTAAGTCAAACACAGATTCTAGCTCAGGGACAGTAGCACAGAAACTATGAATTGGGAGCTACGAGCTCAACCAAATCTGTCCTACACTTTTAACACAACAGAAGGCTCTAAACAAAGCACAAGGTAGGATCTTAACACTTACCCAACGAGCTACCTGAACCGCAGAAGCAAAGACACGCTTATGCTAACAGACTACACAAGGGAGATGTTTCGCAATCTCACCAAGTTTCACGCAAGCTTCCAAAAGCTATACCAAATGAAGTGTCTCAGCAAGTGGAGTCCAGCGCTACCACTCTTACTTCAATCGGAGCTTTCTACCGTCGGCAATCGAAGAAGATAAGGTTCGATGAACAGTAGGTAGGGTATCGCGATAGGATTAGCTATCGGGAATATTCTAAGTGCCGAAGCTGAATAATAAAGAACGAAGGCAATGCCCTCTATTTAAAAGGTCAAATATGCTCAAATCTGAAGAACAGAACTCACCGACACGTAATTCTCAAAATTGGTTTCCCACTCGGATCTGAATCACACATCAGATCTGACTCTATGCCAAAACAGATCCCGACTTAACCAAATGACGTCGCGCAGAGTCTACTGTCGCATCGGGACACATCACCCGCTACTCGAATCTGAAATGCTAAACACATCGCATCGCAACACTCATATCCTATCGAAATCTGAAGACCAACGCTACACAAATTTGAATCTCGCCAACTAAACCAAACGCTGTCGTTCCAACTAATCCAAACAACGTAGTTTAGCTACTCGCTACAAAACACGCTAGCTTACAACTGAACACCTGCGATACCAGCACTGACCAACACTCACATCTGAACAGTTCCCACGGAAATACTCCAACTCTCCAGATCTGATTAAAGGACTAGAACGGGCCCGATCACTTAACCAAGCTTACCAACTCAAAGCTGGATCATCCCAGATCTGTTCAAGCGAAATCTGGTCTATGTTAAACCCGATTAATTAACTCAATTAATCTTATAAAATTTCGGGTCTCACATCTCTCCCCCACTAAAACAGGATTTCATCCTCGAAATCAAACAACTCCAGATCAAGAGTTCAAGATAACTGGGAAAACGAAAATAAGAAAACACCTACTGGGAAACAACAAAAAACAACCACTACTAAAATCTGATACAACGCTTACTCAAACAGATGCGGCCACTCACGCTGCATCTTCTCTTCCAATTCCCACGTTGCTTCCTCTCTACCATGTTTGCTCCACTGGACCATCACCAAAGCAATGGTCTTATTCCTCAGCTGTTTCTCTTTTCTATCCAAGATCTGCAAGGGATATTCCACATAACTCAAAGTCCGATCTATCTCCACCTCGTCTGTTCTCAACACATGCGATGGATCTGGATCATACTTCCTCAACATCGACACATGAAAAACATCATGTAAGGAAGACAAATCTGGCGGCAACAACAGCCGATAAGCCAAAGGACCAATCTTCTCAACAATCTTATAGGGTCCAACATAACGAGGATCCAACTTTCCCTTGATACCAAATCTCATAACACTGCGGAAAGGAGAAACTTTCAGAAAAATCAGATCACCAACCTGAAATTCTAAAGGTCTACGCCTCTTATTCGCATAACTAGCTTGGCGATCCTATGCAGCTTTCATTCGCTGGCGAATCAGATCTACTTGATCTCTCATCTTGTGCATAAATTTTAGAGAATACAGTTGCTTCTCCCCCACTTCTTCCCAACATACAGCGATCTACACTTCCTACAATACAAAGCTTCAAATGGTGCCATACCAATCGTGACCTGATAGCTGTTATTGTAAGAAAAATCAACCAATGATAATGAATCTTGCCAACTACCACTAAAATCCATCACAACAGCTCTCAACATATCCTCTAAAATCTGGATAGTTCTCTCAGATTGGCCATATGTTTGCGGATGATACGCTATACTCATTGCCAATCTAGTACCCAAAGCTGTTTGCAAACTCTTCCAAAACCTGGAAGTAAACCTCGGATCACGATCTGAAACAATAGAAACCGGCACACCATGCAATCTCACTACACAATCTATGTACAGCTTCGCCATCTCTTCAAAGAATAGGTCATATGTAGGGGTAAGAAGTGAGTAGACTTTGACTTTGCAAACTCTTCCAAAACCTGGAAGTAAACCTCGGATCACGATCTGAAACAATAGAAACCGGCACACCATGCAATCTCACTACACAATCTATGTACAGCTTCGCCATCTTCTTCAAAGAATAGGTCATATTGTAGGGGAAGAAGTGAGTAGACTTTGACAATATGTCTATAACAACCCGCACAGCATCACACCCTCTACCGAAACGAGGAAAATTTGTGACAAATCATTGCTATGTGCTCCCAATTCCATTGGGGAATCTCCAAACTCTGTAACAAACCACCATGTATCATCCTTTCAGCCTTGACCTGCTGACAATTCAGACAACGGGCTACAAAACCAGCAACATCACTCTTCAAACCTGCCCACCATTAATGCTGCTTCGAGGCATAAAAATCTTCCTCACACCAGGATGAACACTGTGTATACTAAAATGTGCTTCTCTCAGGATCTCCTCCTTAAAATCAATTAGATTTGGCACAACCAACCTGCTACGAAATCTCAAACAACCATCAGACGAGACAGAATAATCCTCCAACTGTCCAACTCTCACCTTCAGCTTTAAGTCATGAATAGATGGATCTGTCCTCTGAGATGCTTTAACATTCGCAACAATCTGTAGCTCAACTTGGAAAGAAGACACCACAACATAATTCTCACCTGGGTAAAACCTCCAACCAGTAGTGCTTAGATGCTCATGGACCTTCGAAATCTGCAACGAATCCAGCATCGCCACTTGAGCCTTTCTGCTCAATGAATCAGCAACTACATTCATCTTCCCAGGCTGATATTGGATCTCAAAATTAAAATCCTTAAGCAGATCCATCCATCTATGCTGTCTCATGTTCAAATCTGACTGAGAAAATAGATATTGAAGGCTCTTGTGGTCTGAATACACCACAAACTGCTCTCCATACAGATAGTGATGCCAAATATTCAAGGCAAAAACCACTGCTGCCAACTCCAAATCATGAACTGGGTAACGAGTCTCATGCGGTTTCAACTGAAGAGTGGCATACGCAATGACTCGACCATTCTGCATCAACACACAACCCAATACATGTTAGAGTATGTGCCCAACTAGCCAACTTGTGGCGTGTGGGTTCTTGTCGACTCTATGTAAAACGATCTTTATTTATGAAATTCGTATTCTTTTATGGCATTCTTTATCGTCATTATTTTATAATGTTAACAATTGTGTTGGATAAAGACCTGGAATGCACCATAGTGTATGTTAGATGTGATAGTGGATATGATGGCTATCATGAAACACATCTAATAGTCATTGTGTATTCTAAACTCGTTCCTAGTTGATTGGGCCATCAAAATGAGGATAAGGTCGCCCGAGTTTGAGACTAGCATCTGCGATGTGAAGTACCACGTTTCATTGGTAGGGAACATTGTGATGTTCTGAGCATGCAGATGGATAGTGACCTGGTGATCTATCAAACTACCCTCGTTCGGACTTTCCAAGTGGTTACCATTTGTCGAGTGGATTAAGTCTGATGTCTTGGTTGTACAGATTAACCCTTATTACTTGAAACTTCATTGAGACTCTACATGATAGGTACCTCGCTTTGACCCATTTACCGACTCAGTTAGGGTCATCAGGTGGCGGTGTTTGGTGAGGTCCCAATGCATGTAGGAGTCGATGCTTCGTTGTCGAGTATTCACCGCTCGCCCTTGTGCGTGGATATCCTATGCTATCTGAGGAGATAATAGTGTGTCAAATCTCTGACCAGAGTACTAGATGTGTTTTGGGTAACTGGATTTTCCTAGTAACACACGCGATGTCACTATTTGATCTCCAAGATGTATGCATGGTTATTGGATCTCTAGCGACTCTCGATTTACCAGAGTACTAGATGTGTTTTGGGTAACTGGATTTTCCTAGTAACACACGCGATGTCACTATTTGATCTCCAAGATGTATGCATGGTTATTGGATCTCTAGCGACTCTCGATTTACCAATGGTCGTTGATCTGATCGGGATATTTGTGTTGAAAGGACCGTACTGTACGCTAATCATGATCGACTGGTTCTTGCAGGAACTATCAGTGATACCTAGGGGATCATGGGGCGATGTTGCTAGACGCTTTACCTTGATCTGTTGGGTTAGTCCGAAAATATGGTTTCGGAGTCACAAATGTTGTGAGCCCACGACTAGCTGTATCCCTGAACCATTGAGGGTCACACAAGTACTGGTTTCTCAATTCCCGTACGGAAATTAAGCTCAATTTGTTGAGTATAGTAGGAGGAAGGATGGAAGTGTGAATTCCTAAAATTAAATAGGTCAAAATGCAATTTCCCTAAGTTTGGGCTAGTTTGACTATTCTTAAAGCTTACAGGGGCCAAACTGCTATTTTGGATTAGGTGGTCCGAAAAATTGTTTTCACATCATAATTCTCAGTTTTTTAAAATGCATAGATCGGTCCGATCTGATCGTCGATCGGGATTATGATGGAGCCACAGCGATAGACTTGAAACCAATGTTCACCCTTGGCCTGGGCCCGACCCAAGCCCATTAAGCTGGTTCAAGCCCATGGAAAATCAATAAGTAGAGGCCCTGGGGTATTCATTTGAGACACACCAAAAAGCTCTTCAGCTTATAATTTTCTCCCTTCCTCTCCTCTCCTCCCCACGCCGCCGTCACCGCCGTCGTCGCCGCCAGCCGCTGCCGTCGGAAATCTTGTTCCGACCGTTCCGACGAGGAGATTCTGTCCGTGAAATCTTCGTCGAATTTTATAGTGCAGACCGACGAAGGAATTTGGATTCCAGTCGTGGTCTGGATTAGGAGACCAAAACCGCCAACTGTTGAAGTGCCGATTTCTTCGTGAAATTGGTCGGAGCCAGGCGCCTAGACGCCAGCAAGGTACCATTCTAAATATCCTATGTATGTTTATGAATTGTTTTACAGGTGTATTGACCATTCCCGGTCTCCAAAATTTAAATCTTCCGCTGCGCCGCGGGAGCGGGATCCGGATCCGCCGCAGCGCCAACTATACATTCAGGGAAGCATCTGCAAAACCACAAAACAACCTAAATCATACGGCAAAGCTAACACAGGCGCTGAAGTTAGCTTCTCTTTGAGCAACAGAAAGATGTTCTCACATTGCTCATTCCAAACAAACCTCTTGTCTTTTTGAGTTTACTGCGTCATTGGCTTAGCTATACTAGAGAATCCCTCTAAAAAACGCCTATAATAGCCAGCCAAACCCAAGAAACATCGAATCTCAGCAACATTCTTGGGACGCTCCCAGTTAACAACTGCCTCTACCTTACTGGGATCCACAGAAATACCTGCAGCTGAAACAACATGATCCAGAAACACAACTCTATCCAACCGAAACTCGCACTTGGAGAACTTAGGATACAGCTGCGAGTCTCGAAGCGTCTGAAGAACCAACTTCAAATGCTCTTTGTGCTGCATTGGAGTCTTATAGTACACCAAAATGTACGATAAAGACAATCACAAACTGATCGATGAACTCCCTAAAGACTCGATTCATCAGGTCCATGAAAACTGCGGGGGCATTCGTCAAACCAAAAGGCACAACTAAAAACTCATAATGCCCGTACCTCGTACGAAAAGCAGTTTTCGCAAAATCTTGCTCTCGAATGTGCAACTGATGGTACCCCGAATGCAGATCGATCTTAGAAAACACGGCTGAATCCTGAAGCTGATCAAACAAGTCATCGTCCTTGGCAAAGGGTACTTATTCTTCACTGTCGCCTTATCCAGCTGTCGAAAGTCGATACACATCCTCATCGATACATCCTTCTTATTAACAAACAAGATAGGCGCTCCCCAGGGCAACATGCTAGGTCTAATGAAACCCTTCTACAACAAATCACTAAGCTGAACCTTAAGCTCCCTCAACTCAGCAGACGCTAAACGATACGGAGCTCGTGAAATAGGAACTGTACCAGGTACCAACTCAATGTTGAAGTCTATCTCCCTCTTCGAAGGAAAACCAGGAATCTCCTCCGGAAACACATCCGAGAAATTGCGAACAACGGAAACGTCACTAAGCTCTACGTGGGAAGAAGAAGATGCATCCAAAGCATAGATCATAAATCCAGCATTCTCCAACGAAAAAAGGCTAAACATCTCCATCGCAGAGGCTAAAGGAATCTTAGATCGGGAATCAAAACCATAGAAGGCCCACTTCTCGTCAAACTGAGGCCTAAAACGCACAACTCCATGGAAACAGTCCACGGTGGCTCTATAACCAGACAACACGTCCATTCCCACTATGCAATCGAAATCCCACATAACAAGCCTAATCAGGTTGGCTAACAACACGTTCTAACCAAACCTAAGAATACCATTCAACAAAATCGCTTGGGAGTACAGGCTCGCGCCGACAGGAGTCGCAACAGACACAACATCACGCAAAAAAGTGGTATACAAACCATGCTCAACCACAAATGCATCAGAAATAAACGAATGTGATGCTCCTGTATCAAACAACACATGCAGGAAAATCAAAGACAAAGCAAGTACCTTCGATCACTCCTGTTGGCCTGCCCTCCGCTTGCTCCCTCGTCATGCCATTCACTTGGGCAAATTCAGGTCCTAAAAATTGAGGCTGAGAAGACTGTCCAACCGCGAAGGATCAGGATGCTGGAATGGCCTATACTGAGGCTCTCCAACCTCTGCTGCTGAATAGGAAAAGAACGACCTGTAGACGATCCACCTCGACCCTGCGGTGGGGCGGCGGTATGCTGAGATCCAGACAAAGGACACACTCTAGCAAAGTGTCCATACTGTCCACAGACATTGCACAAATCTTGCATACCTACACACTGCGCTATAGGATGATTTCCTCCACACTGGCCACAAAACTCAACCTTGGAACTACTACCACTGCTAGAACTACCCGAGCGAGAAGAACTAGAACCAGACTTCTTCTTAAACTTACGACCACGAGGTCTAAACCTATGGTGTCCAGAATTTTGGGCTACCTGCTGCTAGGGTGGCTGGGATGACTGCACAGACTGAGAAGGTTGCACCCCCGAAACCATGGGACGGTTACCTTGAACCGCTTGCGGCCTAACTCGAGACTTACGATTCTGCAGTGCCTCCTCAATATCCATAGCCTTGTCCACCGCATCCGCATAACTCGTCGGTGAACCCACCAACACCAAAGAATGCAACTCCTCATTCAATCCTTCCAATAACTTGTTCCTATTCGCCCGCTCTCGACCAGAAACATGCGGAACATACGCAACAAGAGAAGAAAACCTCCGGGCATACTCTCCCACGGACATAGATCCCTGCACCAGGTTATCAAACTCACGCTCCCTGGCGTTAACAAAGGATGCTGGGATGTACTCCTGACGGAAGCAGTAGAGAAGCTGCTCCACATAATCCCTACACCTCTCCAAGAACGCTCGGCACCTCTCCTCAACTGAAATGTAGCAAAACTCAGCCTACGCTTGTCGTCATACCAGACACGGTCAAACAATCCGGTAATGTTCTGCAACCAGGACTACGCATCAGAACTAGATTCATCACCATTAAACATCTGAGGGTTCATCCGCTGAAACCTCGCCATCAACAGTTCCATGTCGTCCACACGGGCTGCCAGCTCATCTACCTCAATCTCAACCTGTTTATCACGACCACGACGAGGAATACTACGCTGCACTTCCTCGTTCTAACCTTTGGACTCTTCTGGAATCTGCCCTCTACCTCTAACCCTACGTCTAGGCGGCATCTACGAAAGCACTAAGAGGTAAGGTCACACAACAACAAATTAATCACATGGCACGTAAATCACATAGTCATGAACATGCAGCAAACAACACTGTGTCTAGACTCAAGTGTGATCAAAAGAAATCGAGCTTATCCCAGCTTAAGCTCTGATACCAAAAATGTCAGGTCTCGTGCTCAACTAAGAGTAAAACCACGCAAACAATAGCGGAAGCAATAAAAATAGTGGTTAAAATTTTCACTTTTGGCCTGACTGAATGATTAAATAATTTAAAATACCACAATACTCAAAATATCCCAGTTTACAATCACACAGTACAACAATACAGCATATATCAACTACAAGAACAACAGACTACAACTGGAGACAACAAAGCACAGGACATCCCCCGGTTATCAATACTAATACATATATGCTATACGCTAACTGGGACACTCTAAAACCTCATAGGGCACCTCCAGCTGGGTCAACTCCACGACCAGCTGAGTAACCTAGGAAACCTGAACAACAAACAGGCAGGAAAACAAACCAAGGCCCAGAGGGACATGGGGTGAAACCCCAGTACGAAGAGCAGAATAAAACAGCAAATGGAAAGCAACAAGTAATATGCAAATGCTATGCATGAGAGCAAGGCTACAACCGAAAGCAGGGAGCCAAAGAATCTCAAGAACTGCTCAACAAACGAATCAAATCAACTGAAAAATAGTGGCCACGGGGTGTGTGAGCATATAGGAGCTACCCACTCGTCTAAACACTTGGTATCAGGTTCAAAACACAGTACTCAACCTGCTGTTGCCTAGCTCATGAGATGTGGGAGCTACTGTTAGGACAAAATTTAATTTTTTTGGTGATAACAAAATAAGACAAGGATTTAACAGGAGTTTATTTCCAGTCGTCGTGGTGTATTTCAGCAGTTGGACTATTCGTTGGAATTCAGCAGATGGTTTGAAATCAGTCGATGGTTTGATATTAGCAGGTGTATTAGATTCGAACTTAAGAATTTGAGTATTAGCGTGTTTTGCTAAAGATTGCAAAACGACACCGTTCGAAGTAAGTTGGAACGACGTCGTTGAGATACACGTCTTCATATCAGCAGTTGAACCAGTCAGGGTAATCAGCAGGAAGAGTTCTTGAAGAAAATCAGCAGTTGCATTTAATTGTTCCGTTTGAGAATGCAAAACGACAGCGTTTAGATAAGTTGAAACGACAGCGTTTTGGGGTATCGCTAGGATTCAGTCGATGGAGTTTTGCTTTCAGCAGATGCTTTCTTTAAAGTAAATCAGCAGGTAGTTTTTATCAGCAGTTGGCTACAATGATTATTAATCAACAGGTGATACTTGATGATAGCAAAACGATGTCGCTTAAATAAGTTGATACGACAACGTTTTGCCCTCGCACCAGAAAATCAGTTGTTTGGTTTTACAAAGGACCAGTCGATAGAAAAACACACATGTATCAGCAGTTGAATTATTTCAAGTGTTTTTCCAGTCGCAGTATCACTATCAACGATGACGAAGGAAGTGCTGATTATCAAAGTAGTTTCAGGCACAAGCTTAATCAATTCAAATACGATCGTATACTCAAATGGAAAAGATCATCAGGATCGTACTATTGCCTGGAATTAAGGAGACAATATAGGTACTATTTTGGGTAAATAGTACGATGTACAGAGGCCGTTTTTCATTGTTTGCACAGAAATGGAAAGAAGACAAATTGGCTCTGTCAGTGATCAATTTACCTTGTAGTGGAGCAGTAATTACGGTGTACAATTTTGGCAGCAATTCAAACGGGATTTATTTTCCTTTGAAGCATTTATGACCGTTGCAATCGAAGCCTATAAATACAAGAAGCTGGATTTAAGAAACCATCCTTCGCCATTTAATCTATTGCGGTCACGCTGTCAAAATCTATCTAGAGCTTATACTTTGTTGAAATCACTCAAAAAGCTCACAAGACTCGAAGAACATTCAAGTGTTGATTTTCATAGATAAATCCTTCGAGACCATTCTCTGGTTCATCCTGTTGAATCATTGAGTTTCTTTGTTTTAGAAACCAGAGAATTTTACAGTACTCATATCTTGTATTCATTGTCATATCCTTTGAGTCTGTAACGAACTGTCTTTGTGAAGAAGTTCGAAAAACATACAAGGGTTATAAACCAGCAGTTGCGTCTGCTTGGATTGTTGTTGTGAGATACTAGAAGTTCGAAAAACATACAAGGGTTATAAACCAGCAGTTGCGTCTGCTTGGATTGTTGTTGTGAGATACTAGGAGTTCTCGTAGCTGCGGGTTATGGGATCGGGTGTTTGTAGAAGGCCTACTTTCATCAAATCTTCTAGTGATATCTTCTGAGGAGGAAGAAGGGGAGACGTAGGACATTGAAGTCCGAACTTCCAGAAACAAATCTCTGAACCCTTGTTATTTATTTTACGCTTTTACATACTGCACTTATTCATTGTGTTTATCCACTGTTCACAAGTCAATCAGTTTTATTCCGCACTTTTCAAGTTAACCGAGAAACTTGGATAAAACTGAGATATCTTAAGTCTGGTAACTGGGACTTAAGTCAAGCCATGTTGAAAACATTTTAAAATATTTCAAAAATTGAAGGAGTTCATTCAACCCCCCCCCCCCCTTACTGAACTCCTATTTACTTAGTGATCCTATTTCTGGGACCATCAAGTGGTATCAGAGTAGGCAAATCTCAGTTATTGAACAGTTGTGTTTCATGCTTTATTATATCTTAATATGTCGATCTCTCACAAAAAGATTCCTTTGTTTTCGAGGGAAGAGTATGATGACTGGAAAATCAGGATGCAAGCGCATCTAGCAGCCATGGATGATGACATGTGGTATGTCATCACAGAAGGACCTCTGAAAATCATGAAGCCAAATCTGGCGGTTGCAGTAACGAGTGGAGAGCCTCAGTTCCTTCCGAAGGCCAGACATGAATATACTAATGAGGACAAGAAAAAGGCCAATCTAGACAACGTGGCAAAGGACATATTATTCAAAACGCTGGACAAAGACAAGAATATGTTCAGCAAGATCAAGAACTGTACTACTGCAAAATATATCTGGGAAAAACTAACCCAGATCTGCGAGGGAAATGACGAAACCAAAGAAAACAAAATAACAGTAGCCCAGCATAAATATGAAGCTATCAAAATGAAGGATGGAGAGACGATGGCCGAGTTTGAAGAAAGATTTAGCGTTGTGGTGATTGAGCTAAATAGTCTTGGGAAAGAATATAGCAACAGGGATTTGGCGCTGAAAGTCATGAGAGCGTTACCAAAGGATTGGGAAGTGAAGACCATGGCCATGAGGGAGTCTAAGGACTTGAAAAAGCTGGAGCTGCACGACTTGTTCGCCAACTTGAAAGCATATGAGTTTGAGTTGGAGATAAGATCAGAAGCTGGACCCTCCAACTCCCAGCCAACGAAAGCTCTTACTGCTAAAACTACTGAACCATTCTCTCCTAGAACCAGCAAGTCTGCTGACCAGCTTAGTGACGACGTCATGTCCCTCTTCGTAAAGAAGTTTGGGAAATTCATGAGAAGATCCTCAACCCTTCCTCTCCTTACAACAGTTTTAATAAATCTGATAAATATGTATCTAACTTGATATGTTTCAATTGTGAACGACCAGGGCACTTTGCAGCTCAATTCAATAGGCCCAAGAAAGATGACAGATACAGAAGAGATGAGAAGAAGGAGGATAGATACAAGAAGGAGGTGTTAGAGTAGATGCCCAACTAGCCAACTTGTGGCGTGTGGGTTTATAGACTCTTGTATATGACAATCTTTATATATGATATTCGCATTTATTTATATGGCATTATTTACTTTCATTGTGTTGTATGATGATTAACAATTGCGTTGAGTAAAGACCTAGAATGCACTAAAGTGTATGTTAGATGTGATAGTGGGTATGACGGCTATCATGAAACACATCAA
>KQ996432.1:433299-444155 GCA_001598015.1 Dorcoceras hygrometricum
GTCATTGTTGATGATTTTACTAAATATACTTGGGTGGTGTTTTTAAAAGAAAAATCTGAAACCGCTGACCAGTTGATTAGGCTTTTAAAACGTTTGCAAAATGACAAATCTTGTACAGTCAATCGGATAAGGAGTGATCGAGGAACAGAGTTTTTAAATCAAAAATTATCTTCTTATCTGGATGATATTGGAATAAAGCATGAGCTTTTTGCAGCTAGAACTCCTCAGCAAAATGGTTTAGCTGAGAGGATAAATCGCACTTTAAAAGAAGCTGCTAGATCTATGATTGCATATTCCGGCATTTCTCAAAAATTCTGGCCAGAAGCAGTTAACACAGCGTGTTACACTTAGAACAGATCAATGATTAATAGGATGCACGATAAAACCCCCTATGAGATCTGGAATGGCAAGAAACCTGATATTTCATATTTCAGGGTGTTTGGATGCAAGTGCTTCATTCATAACAATGCAAGAAGCATATAACTGCCTTTGAACCTAAATCTGATGCAGGAATATTTTTAGGTTACTCAGCAGTGAGTAAGGCGTATAGAGTATTCAACAGCAGAAGCTTAACTGTTGAGGAATCTGCTCATGTGGTTTTCGATGAAACCAGCTTCAAGTAAAATTCAGCTGCGAGCATTCATGATTTGTGTTCACGTCTGGAATCAACATCCTTGAGGAATCAGACGATGACATGGCACAAAGAACATTAGCTGAGGGGGAACAACCAGCAGTGGTCACAACGCACAACAATATTCAACAAGATCCAACAGGTAATCCAGTTGTTATCGATTTAACTAACGTGGATCAGCCGCAGGATCAAATTACAAGTGAACCAACTGCTGGAGGAGAAGCGTCGAAGAATCAAGATAATGTACAATCAGATGACGCTCAACCAACTACTGGACAACCAACTGCAAGAAATTTTCAATTGGCATCAAGTCCACCTGCTGAACAACCAGTCGCAACATCTTCTCAATTGGAATCAAGACCATCAACTAGTGAACCAGCCGCAAGATCTCATCAACTAGTTTCACCTGCTAGTGAACCAGTCGAGAGCACATCTAGGCCACCAGCTGGTCAATCAGCAGCAAGCATTTCCTACCAGCAGGAAGCAGACGCACAAGCTAGCGATTCTCCACATCTAATGGCGTCTACTGATCCAGTAGCTGCAAATCATCCAGCAACACAGGGGGAACAACAAAGAACAAATCCCATTGGACTTGATCTTCGGTGGAATAGAAATCATCCACCTGATCAAGTCATAGGTAATTTAGAATTCCCTGTTCGCACAAGAGGCCAACTTTCTCATTATGATCATTTTGATGCTGCTTTTCTTTCGCATATAGAACCAAAACAAATAGATGAAGCCTTAGCTGACCCAAGCTGGATAGAAGCTATGCAAGAAGAGTTAAATCAATTTGCACGTAATAAAGTTTGGCAACTTGTACCTAGACCTAAGAATCATTCAGTCATAGGAACTCGATGGGTCTTTAAGAATAAACTAAATGAAGATGGCGTAGTAACAAGAAATAAGGCTAGACTGGTTGCACATGGATTTAGACAAATGGAAGGAATAGATTTTGATGAAACATTTGCACCAGTAGCTAGATTAGAAGCT
Source organism: Dorcoceras hygrometricum (assembly GCA_001598015.1). Taxonomy (NCBI): domain Eukaryota; kingdom Viridiplantae; phylum Streptophyta; class Magnoliopsida; order Lamiales; family Gesneriaceae; genus Dorcoceras; species Dorcoceras hygrometricum. Next base: position 434,921 of record KQ996432.1, read on the forward strand.
ATATGCATGTTTCTTGCATATGCTGCATTTAAAGACTTCAAAGTCTTTCAGATGGATGTCAAGAGTGCCTTTCTAAATGGCATCATGACAGAGGAAGTGTATGTTGCACAACCTCCTGGCATAGATCATACAAATCCAGATTTTGTTTACAAACTGGACAAGGCTCTATACGGGTTGAAGCAAGCACCCAGAGCCTGGTATGACACACTCACAAACTTCCTTCTTGAACATAATTTCACAATAGGCACAGTTGATAAGACATTGTTTAAATTTGTTAAGTATTACCATGTCTTACTTGTTCAAATTTATGTTGATGATATTATTTTTGGGTCAACTAACCCCAAACTGTGCAAATTCGAAATGAGCATGATGGGGGAGCTGACATTCTTCTTGGGCTTACAAGTTCGCCAGCTGGAAAATGGAATTTTCATTAACCAGGCAAAGTATACTAAAGAACTGCTGAAGAAATTTGGAATGGAAAACAGTTCAGCAGCAGCGACTCCCATGAGCTCCACCATCAAGATGGATAAAGATGAAGCTGGAACTACCATCGAGGTATGTTTGTATCGTGGTATTATAGGCTCTTTGCTATATTTGACTGCTAGCAGACCAGACATCATGTTTGCTGTCTGTATGTGTGCTAGATTTCAAGCAGAGTCAAAGAAATCGCATTACATTGCTGTAAAGCGAATATTGAAATATTTGAAGGGTACTCCTAACGTGGGTCTTTGGTATCCCAATGACTCCGGCTTTCAACTAATTGGCTACAGTGATGCAGATTATGCAGGTTTCAGGATTGATCGCAAGAGCACAAGTGGAACGTGTAAATTCTTGGGGGATCGACTGATCTCCGTTTAGTAAGAAGCAGACATCAATTGCCACGTCAACAGCCGAAGCAGAGTATCTTGCTGCTGGAAGTTGTTGCGCTCAAATCCTTTGGATTCAACATCAATTGAAGGATTATGGTATTGATGCTTCCGAAGCTCCTATTCTCTGTGAAAACACAAGTGCAATTGCAATCAACCAGAACCCTGTGCTGCATTCAAGGAACAAACACATCGACATTAGGCACCATTTCATAAGAGACCACGTGTATGTCCAGTTGGAATACGTGTCGACGGAGCAACAAGTTGCTGACATCTTCACAAAGCCTCTGCCAGACGCTAAGTTTTCTTATTTTAGAAACATATTAGGTCTCCTTGAATTGCCATGATCTGTCTGTGCGCTAACAAATTTGCAGATTGAAAGCTGTTGCATATCTCAGCTGCAAGTCACTTGTTCAGGGGAACAGTTGACAACCAGTCGAAGGAAGCAACTTACGTTGGAGAATACCAGTCGCAAGCAGCAGTAATGGTTTTACATTTACTGTACCAGCTGTGATGTTTTAAACATTGGCGCGAATCTATTTATTTTTGTATTTTATTCGATTAAACTTTTGGAAAATATCTTCACCCCGTACGATTAAAATAGTTTGAAAATTTTTCAAATAATTTCCAACAGTGTACGCGCTAATGGATGGTTGACACATGTTATTACCATACGAACCGTCACATCAAAATGTTTTCTCTCTCCAGTAACCTTTTCACATTCCTTACTTTATTTACGGCTGTTCCCATTTCAATTACTCTTACCTTGCTCTATACTCTTCGAGTGTTCTTGAATATTTCTCTCGATAGTCTTCTCTGCTTATATCTTTGAAAAGCTTTTCAGGTGTTATTTCCGACCTTCTACTATTCAGATATGGCCTCTACTTTCTACTCTAACACGTTGCACATCGACTTTGCATCGGTTTTGGCTATGGAAATCCCAGGTATTGTCTCGGTGCTTCATGCTCTGACAGCTTCTGGCCTAGATGGTTTCTTGGGTTGTCCTGCAGTGGTTTACAAATCGGAGTTGGTTGAGTATTTCAACAATGGTTCTATAAAGGACGGCCTTCTGATCAGTACTGTGCACGGCGTACCGATTGAGATTTCGGAGCAGTTGTTGGCGGAGACCTTTGAGTTGCCAGTGGATGGGCTATCGGAGTTATCGGAGATGACAAAGGATAAAATTTATGATGCTCGGAGCATCGTTTCACTGTCAGGAGAGCCGGTAAATTTGTCTGGGCAAAAGGGGCAGATGAAGATAGAATATCGCCTACTGTGTGATATATTGGCAAAGTCAATTTCAGTTAAAGCAGGGTCATTCAATGCTCTCACAGTGGAGAAGTTTGCATTGTTAACAGAAGTGGTCTGTGGCGTAAAAATGAACTGGGCGAATGTTTTGTTCAACATCTTTAAGAAAATGGTTACTCCCGGGGCTAAGAAAGCCAAGGGTTATGCTGTCCAAATAAGTCTATTGCTGGAGAACATTCCTAATTTGAACTTGGGTGAATCTTCAGAGTTTCCAGTCTCCAAAATACTGACAGCGAATACGGTGCATCGCTATATCTCTGTCACTGATAAAGAAAGCACCCAGGAAGTCGCTGATGCCTCACCGGTGAAGCAAGCACCAAAGAAAACAGGGGCATCAAAGAAAAGACCAGCTGCTGTTCCGGTGGAAACACCAGTGGTCAAGAAGTAAAGGTCTGAAAACAGGGGCATCAAAGAAAAGACCAGCTGCTGTTCCGGTGGAAACACCAGTGGTCAAGAAGTAAAGGTCTTTAAAGAAGAAATCAAGCTCTTCTCAATTGGCCTTGGAGATGGTGGTGGTAGCCCAGGAAGCCATTCCTATACAAACTATTCCTGCTACACCAGCTGTAGAGCCTATGGTTGAGGACCAGCAGGCAAAAATTGTTGAAGAGCACCCAGCTGATGAGGTTGCTGCTACGGCTGGTGAACAAGAACCAGTCGGTGAGCAAGTGGAAGAACAACCAGCGGTTGAATTATCTTTGGGGAAATCGGCTGCTGAAGGTGCTGCTGAAGAAACAACAGAAGATATTAGCGAGAAGGCTGATGAACCTGTTGTTGAGCCAGTCATGGCTAACGTTGTGAATAATGAGGTTTCTAATGCTGATGATGTGGACACTATCATTCGGCAGGTGCTCTCAGAGACTGTACAGTCAGCATCCACTGAGGAAGAACAAATTGATGAATTAGATATTCGTGGTTCTGCTGTTACAGGTCTTTCAACTGTATCAATTGACGAGCGACATTGGTTTGATCTTTCCCATGGGGAACTTATAGCTAGATGGGATGCAGAGCGACCAACTTCTACTCCTCCTGACACTAATGAAGAAATAGAGGTTGAGAGGAAAATTGAAATAGCTGAGGGTGTACAGGTAGCTTTCTCCCAGCCGGAGTATACTATGGAAGAACAAGCGGATTTGGAGCTAAATGATGATGATAAGTGTGTTGATGAGTTCATTGATGATGATGAGGCAAGGTCTTTGGAAGATATTCTGTTATCTATTCCGCTCGACGTTCCCTTGCCCTCTTATAGCATTGAAATCACCAAGATCCAAATGGGCAAAGAGATAAAGATTCCAGAAATTCATGAGAGGACTTGGTTTCTAAACAGCCTTCCTAAAATTCCTGCTGCCAATAAAGGAAAGGTCGTTCTGGTGGAGAAAGATCCAATGAAGGGCAACCCAGCTCAGGAGCATTATTTTCTGATTTGTGCTGATATTGACATGCTTGTCAATTTGCGTGCCATGGTTATTGATGAAGTCGCTCAATTCTTTAATTCTTTCAGTTTGAAGAAACTGGCAACAATATCGAGGAAATGTACAAAAAGGAGGAGCAAGTCTTATCTTGGGGAGAAACAGAGTCACCCCAATTAGCTATTCAGCGGAAGTTGTACATTTTGCTTAAGTATAGAGAGGTGTTGGTGCGGAAGTTCTTGGAGTCATGGAAGTCCAATTTTGTTCCTTGCCCAGGATCCTCAGCGGTTGATCTCTGTGTGATAGATTTGCTTTCAGATCTTCACCTATTTATTTTGGAGGAATTGGCTAAGGAGGCACGCACCCATGGTCGAAGCCTTGTTGTTCTAAAATTTTTTAGGGGAGCCCAGGAGATCGAGGTGTTGTAATTGCAAGAACCAACAAAAACACTCGGTCTTCTTGCTGGATAAGAACGATGATGAAGGTTGATGGTGCCTGGCTTTTAGAACCGTGTGCTGATAGGTGGGTAAAAATTCCCAAGCTGGTAATTTCTTGTGAAGTTCATCGTCAACGCCAATATGATGACACTCTTCCACCAGTGAATCTTTTATATAAAACATTGACGAAGAGATGGGCTGACATTTGTTTAGAGGTTGTTGATTTTTGTGCTTCAAGAAGATTTCTACCAGTTGGCTCACTTCAGTTTTGCGGGTCTGTATCAGTGATTGAACCAGTTTATCGAGTTGCTCCTCGCCAGTCTACAGTGTTTGCCTTCATAGTTTCTCAGTTTTGCTCCGTATTTGTTGATTTTAGTTTGTTCAGTTGGCTAACTTCTGCGGATATTACAGATCTTCTATCTTCTATTGCATTGGATAGAACAGCTTTAGAGTTATACAGATTGCTCAGGAACGCTCAATTTTGAGAAATGTACAGAGTTCAGTTTTAGTTGCTCCCAGTGTACAGTTATCGTTAGACCAGCGCCGATCTTCTCACATTTCCTATTCAGACAGTGATCCTACTATCAACTTCACTTCCGATGATGTACAGTTGCAGGATCGCCCAGCAGATAATAGGACTTCTTTCCCTGCTTCTTCTGCTGATTTCTCCGAAGCCATTGATGATCTCAAGACTTATCTTGCACAAAGTATTGCTGATTCTCAGAATGATATCTTATCCAAGCTCAATACTGTTGCAGGACATCTTCGAGAGGATCTGCAACACCATGAAAATACAGTCCGCATTCAGGTTACTAATTCTTGCCAAGACACCCGTTTGAACATCAATGGTCTGATCGTTAATCTAGGTGAGTATAGAAAAGGGGTCCAAACTTTTGGTGCGTCATTCAAAACTGACAACTTGGATATTCAACGGAAAATTGACGCACAACAAGCCAAACTAGATGACTTGGACAACCAAATAGCTGCTATGCGGAATGATCAGTTGGAATTTCAAACAAAGATAGCAGCAGATATTCTTAGCCTCTCCACCCAAGTTGGTGACATCGCCGATTACATAAGAGGTGGTGATGCCAAAAAGGGGGAAATAAGCAGTAGCAGCCGCCCTAGTACTGTGAGAACACAAACGTTTCCACCAACGACTGGAAATTTTGCAGAGAGAGCTGAACAGGCGCGGAGACACATTATAGAAAGTGGACAAGTTATCAGTATTGAAGAGGCTGCGGAAAGAGTCATCAAAGCAGATAGACGGGAGTCTGATAGGCTGGAAAGAGAAAGAGCCAAAGAAAGAAGAGAAATAAGACTCAGCAGGAGTGGTTCGTATAAGAGAGGAAGAAGATAGTAGCATAGAAATTGAAATTTTTGTACAACTCTTATGTACAATTTCTATGATTAATGAAAGTCTGATTACCAGCAGTTCGTGTGCAATTTATTTCTGCATATCTTCTTATCTCGGCTGCTGAAGTTTTGTCATCACCAAAAAGGGTGAAATTGTTAGGACAAAATTTATTAGTTTTGGTGATAACAAAATAAGACAAGGATTTAACAGGAGTTTATTTCCAGTCGTCGTGGTGTATTTCAGCAGTTGGACTATTCGTTGGAATTCAGCAGATGGTTTGAAATCAGTCGATGGTTTGATATCAGCAGGTGTATTAGATTCGAACTTAAGAATTTGAGTATTAGAGTGTTTTGCTAAAGATTGCAAAACGACACCGTTCGAAGTAAGTTGAACGACGTAATTGAGATACACGTCTTCATATCGGCAGTTGAACCAGTCAGGGTAATCAGCAGGAAGAGTTATTGAAGAAAATCAGCAGTTGCATTTAATTGTTCCGTTTGAGAATGCAAAACGACAGCGTTTAGATAAGTTGGAACGACAGCGTTTTGGGGTATCGCTAGGATTCAGTCGATGGAGTTTTGCTTTCAGCAGATGCTTTCTTTAAAGTAAATCAGCAGGTAGTTTATATCAGCAGTTGTCTACAGTGATTATTAATCAGCAGGTGATACTTGATGATAGCAAAACGATGTCTCTTAAATAAGTTGATATGACAACGTTTTGCCCTCGCACCAGAAAATCAGTTGTGTGGTTTTACAAAGGACCAGTCGATAGAAAAACACACATGTATCAGCAGTTGAATTCTTTCAAGTGTTTTTCAGTCGCAGTATCACTATCAAAGATGACGAAGGAAGTGCTAATTATCAAAGTAGTTTCAGGCACAGGTTTAATCGATTCAAATACGATCGTATACTCAAATGGAAAAGATCATCAGGATCGTACTATTGGCTGGAATTAAGTAGACAATATAGGTACTATTTTGGGTGAATAGTACGATGTATAGAGGCCGTTTTTCATTGTTTGCACAGAAATGGAAAGAAGACAAATTGGCTCTGTCAGTGAGCAATTTACCTTGTAGTGGAGCAGTAATTACGGTGTACAATTTTGGCAGCAATTCAAACGGGATTTATTTTCCTTTGAAGCATTTATGACCGTTGCAATCGAAGCCTATAAATATAAGAAGCTGGATTGAAGAAACCATCCTTCGCCATTTAATCTATTGCGGTCACGCTGTCAAAATCTATCTAGAGCTTACACTTTGTTGAAAGCACTCAAAAAGCTCACAAGACTCGAAGAACATTCAAGTGTTGATTTTCATAGATAAATCCTTCGAGTCCATTCTCTTGTTCATCCTGTTGAATCATTGAGTTTCTTTGTTTTAGAAACCAGAGAATTTTACAGTACTCATATCTTGTATTCATTGTCATATCCTTTGAGTCTGTAACGAACTGTCTTTGTGAAGAAGTTCGAAAAATATACAAGGGTTTTAAACCAGCAGCTGCGTCTGCTTGAATTTTTGTTGTGAGATACTAGGAGTTCTCGTAGCTGGGGGTTACGGGATCGGGTGTTTGTAGAAGGCCTACTTTCATCAAATCTTCTAGTGATACCTTCCGAGGAGGAAGAAGGGGAGACGTAGGACATTGAAGTCCGAACTTTCAGAAACAAATCTCTGAACCCTTTCTATTTATTTTACGCTTTTACATACTACACTTATTCATTGTGTTTATCCACTGTTCACAAGTCAATCGGTTTGATTCCGCACTTTTCAAGTTAACCGAGAAACTTGCATAAAACTGAGATATCTTAAGTCTGGTAACTCGGACTTAAGTCAAGCCGTGTTGAAAACATTTTAAAATATTTCAAAAATCGAAGGAGTTCATTCAACCCCCCCTTCTGAACTCCTATTTGCTTAGTGATCCTATTTCTGGGACCATCAGCTACACACTCCTCTCATAGTGGCTAACAGATCCCAGCAGAGAGATGAGGTATACGGGAGTTACCCCCTCGTCCTCAAACAAGCACCCTGATACTCAAAGATCAACACAACAAGACACGGCTTAAACAGATCTGAGCTCAATATGATAATGCATGTATGCAACAGATAAAATGTCCAACACAGAACATAACAACAATGCAAGGGATACACAGCAGCAAGAATAATCACCCATGCTCCATCCAAAGCTGTAAAACAAGCTCACATCCGTGCCTCAAGTCTTCTGAGCTACAATTACCACAAATCTGTCCAAAGCAACACATATCTCACACCTGCTAAGTCAAACATAGATACAAGCTCAGGGACAGTATCACAGAATCTACGAATCAACCAAATCTGTAGTACCCTTCTAACACAACAGATGACTCTTAACGAAGCACAAGGTAGTATCTTAACATTTACCCAACGAGCTACCTGAACGGCAGAAGCAAAGCCACGCTTATGATAACAGACTACACAAGGGATATGTTTCGCAATCTCACCAAGCTTCACGCAAGCTTTCAAAAGCTGTACCAAACGAAGCGTCTCAGCAAGAGGAGTCCACCGCTACCACTCTTACTTCAATCGGAGCTTTCTACCGTCGGCAATCGAAGAAGATAAGGTTCGATGAACAGTAGCTAGGGTATCGCAACAGGATTCGCTGTTGGGAAATATTCTAAGTGTCAAAGCTGAATAATAATATAACGAAGGCAAAGTAGTCTATTTAAAAGGTCAAATATGCTCAAATCTGAGAACAGAACCCACCGACACTTAAGTCTCAAAACTGGTTTACCACTCGGATCTGAATCTCACATCAGATCTGACTCTACGCCAAAACAGATCCCGACTTAACCAAACGACATTGCACAGAGTCTACTGTCCCATCGGGACACGTCACCCGCTACTCGAATCTGAAATGCTAAACACATCGCATCGCAACTGTAACGCCCCAAAATCCATAGGACCACAATTCTTAGTCCTTTTAATTCAAGGACCCATTTCTAATTTCGAATTTCAGCTTAACCGTTTAATTGCTAGCTGATTTCTTATTTTCAGAAGTTGAACACGGTACGGAGGTCTGGTCAGCTGTTACCTGAGCACCAGCTGAGTAATTTTCAGAAGTCGAAAATAAAATGATTTTTCGGATGGGAGAATGGTTCTTTTTAAATGAGAGTATTGTTGTGATAAATTCAAATAGTGATAGGGACTTTTAACAAATTTTGAGAAGTATGTGTGGAACACCATGCCTACTCAAGTGTTTTTCCCTTGTTACAGGTCAGACTCCCATGCCTATGGTACTGGTGGACTATCAGTGTAACACCCAATCCTCATGGGGGTCACGGGATCGAAGAAAATGAAATAAAGAGGAAATTGAAGGGCTGAATGATAATTAGAACAAGCTGTATTGCCTTGTTCAAAATAAACATCAAAGTACAACCGTTGGCGCCAATAGAAGGAAACCAGATTTCATTATAGTTCAAAGTACAAAAGTTGCGAAATCGCGATATTACAACTACCGAACTCTATATGAATTCATTCTTGTTGTAACGGATCTTAATACAGACTTAACTAAGATCAAAGACAACAAAAACAGCAAGTACAACAATAGACATCACGGAAAACGCAGGCCTTCGATAAACACTAACACGTCACTGCTGGTTCAAACTCCAAAGGAAACCAGATTTCATTATAGTTCAAAGTACAAAAGTTGCGAAATCGCGATATTACAACTACCGAACTCTATATGAATTCATTCTTGTTGTAACGGATCTTAATACAGACTTAAATAAGATCAAAGACAACAAAAACAACAAGTACAACAATAGACATCGTGGAAAACGCAGGCCTTCGATAAACACTAACACGTCACTGCTGGTTCAAACTCCACCTCC
>KQ996432.1:446655-475785 GCA_001598015.1 Dorcoceras hygrometricum
GTACCTGCTGGTTTCTCACAACGGAGGGTACCTGCTGGTTTCTCACAACGGAGGGTACCTGCTGGTTTCTCACAACGGAGGGTACCTGCTGGTTTCTAGGAAAGAAGGGTACCTGCTGGTTTCTAGCAAAGAAGGGTACCTGCTGGGTACCTGCTGGTTTCTAGCAAAGAAGGGTACCTGCTTGTTTCTAGCAAAGAAGGGTACCTGCTGGTTTCTCACAACGAAGGGTACCTGCTGGTTTCTCACAACGGAGGGTACCTGCTGGTTTCTCACAACGGAGGGTACCTGCTGGTTTCTAGGAAAGAAGGGTACCTGCTGGTTTCTAGCAAAGAAGGGTACCTGCTGGTTTCTCACAACGAAGGGTACCTGCTGGTTTCTAGCAAAGAAGGGTACTGCAGGTTTTTAGCAAATAAGGGTACCTGCTGGCGAACAGTGCATCTGCTGATTTTATGAAAACACTTGTAATATCGAAACAATGATCACGCTACCAGCCATCGCCTATTAAACCAGACTTTATTCTTATTTAATCTAGCAACTACCGATTACAAAATCATCAAGTTCTGATATTACCTTCAACCAAAAGAACAAGAAGAACTTGGAAATTACGAGGAAACAAGACTGGAAATGCTCAAAGTTTTAAATAACATCCACAACTACATCGTTCACTTCGTAAAACTCATTTGCATTTGAAAACCAGAAATCCATCGTGAGCCCGTACATCAAACATACATATCAATACCAGCAGAACATGAAAAAAGGCTAATATTAAACATATTTTGGCAAGAATCTCAAAATGAAACAAGAATGATACATATGCTTTCATGGCGTAGCAAGAATCATATTTACTTGCCTCAAGGATAAGGAAAATCACAAGACACAGCAGGCCACTAACAGAGAGTCTTCCCCAGCGCAGCAATGTGTTATCTATTTTCTTTGGTGCAAAAATGAACATTTTTCTTGAAAATAATTGAACTTATAGTTCACAAGGACAGTGGCATGGGAGTCTGATTTGTAACAGGGAAAAACACTTGAGTAGGCATGGTATCCAACACCTAGATCTCGAAAATTTACTTAAAATCGCCTGTTACTAATTTGATTTGCAAAAGTGCTACATAAATGGAGAATTTAACCATCCTCCCATACCAGCCATGACCTTTTGTAAAGTTTAAAATTGCTTGACCGCGCTTGGTTGACAACTGATCGGACCTCTGCACCTTATGAACTCTAGAAATGAGAAATCAGCTCTTCAAACAAATAGCAAAGGCTGAAATCTTGAAATCAGAATTAGGTTCTCAAATCACAGAGATTAGAATTAGTGGTCCTATGGATTTTGGGGCGTTACAATAAGTTCATCATTTTCCAAGAAAACCTTCATTTTCATCAAAGAAACCATAGGAAACTCGCTGCGGTGCTTGAGGATACTTGCTGCTAAGACCTGTTGTGTTTCGTGTTTCTCCTGTGATAAGGCAAGTAAATCTGATTCTTGCTACGCCAACTAAGAATTCCAGTTCTAGTTCATCGTAAAATTTCAAAGTTCATCTTCTTTTGGTGAATGGTAACATCGGAATTTGACGATATGTAATCGGAGTTGCTAATTGAATCAGATGTTAATTCTGGTTTGATAGGCAACAGCTGATAGCGCAGCCGTCGTTTTGATGTGGCAACACAAAGTTCTTATTCAGATTTCGTTTCCTGTGTCAGCGATAAAATTTAATATTTAAATTTAGCAGTTACGTTTCAGCTGTTGCATTTGTTCGTAACCAGCTGTTGCATTTGTTCGTAACCAGCTGTTGCAGTTCATATGATATTCCCTTAGCGTCGCTATTCACAGTTCATATGATATTCCCTTAGCGTCAGCTTTTCACTGTTCATATGATATTTTCTTAGCGTCAACTGTTCACTGTTCATATGATATTTTCTTAGCGTCAGCTGTTCGTTCAACCGATATTCCATTAACATCTGATTTACCCCAGCAGTTGAGCTCCCTGTAGGTATCTGCTGTTTCACCTATTAATCCGTTAACAGCTGAGTTGACCAAACTCAATTCGTTGACATCTGTTTACGCCAACAGTACTTTCATTTAGTAACATCTGAAATTTATCTAGTAACCATACGCTGTTTCTTTCAACATCTATTTTCCCAAGTCACAGCTGGATGTTCAGTAAAATGTTAATTTATAGAAATTGAGTTTTCAAAATGAAGTGAACCCCGATGTCAAGATCTGATTTCACCTAGATGTTGTTTGAAGGAAGAAAATGTTCATATTTTAAGATTTATGGCAAAGATAATAGACGGTCCATATGGGAAGGGTGAGAATCACTCAAGCGTGTCGGTTGACCCTTCATATTGGGCGAGTTTCACCATATAGTAACTGATATCAGTAGTCATTTGATCAAGTGCAAATGGACCTAAGGAGAGCTTCTGAGCCATAAGTGAAAAAAGGAAAGGAAATGTTGGGTTCTGAGTTATTCTCAAAATTGAATGTTTACGAAGAGCTATATTTAAATGTCTTCCTTTAAACTATGTTACTGTATGTATTGCGCCTGCCTGCATGTCGTGCTCTTGTTACTCTCAGTTTTACTTGCTGAGCCCCTAGGCTCACTAGCTTTCTTGGTGCAGGTGAGTCGGTTCCGGGGCAGACGGGAGGAGGAGTCTGAATCAGCTGTGGTGTGTAGGTATTTATCAATGTCCGGCGATTCCGCGATGTTCATTTCGTTGCTGTTGTTTTTGATCTTTTGTTAAATTGTATTAAGATCAATTACAACAATGATGAATTCAAATAGAGTTTCAGTTGTTGTAATTCGCAATCGCATTTTGTATTTTGAATATTGATATTGAAATCTGTCTCTTTATTCCTTGGCGCCAATATCTATTCTTTGATTTTTTTTAGCAAGGCAATACAACTTGTTGTTATTCAGTTCAGCCCTTAATTTTTGTCTTACATTTCTTTTTCCTTAAATTTGTGGCCCCATGGGGTTTGGGTGCTACAAACTTGGTATCAGAGCATGGTCCTGAGATAAACACACACATTTCCAGCTGGAACAGATTTCGTCGACCGTTTCTCCGAAGCAGTGAGTTTTCTTTTATGTTTTAGAGCATGTATCTCTTGCTTCTTGCATGTTCTGATGTCCTTATGTGGTGGATTGCGGGCTATAGATTAAGATGTCTGGCCGAGGAAGAAGAAATATTCCAGTAGATGAATCCAACCCCGATAGCAACGCTAGTATTGCCCAGCTGTTATTGTTATTGGTAGAACAATCGAGTAGAGGCAATGGCCAATCTTCGAGTAGCATAGGGACAAGTCATGATGACCCTCGGGAAAGATTTCGAAGACAAAAGCCGAGAGAATTCAGTGGCACAACAGACCCATTTGTCGCAGAGAGTTGGATAAAGTCTATGGAGGTGATATTTGAATACCTCCAGATGCCAGACTTAGAGAGGGCCAGATGTGCCATTTATATGTTAAGAGATGATGCTATGCTCTGGGGGGAAGGAGCTAGACTCACAGTGGACGTACCGAACCTCTCCTGGAAAGAATAGGCAATGGCCAATCTTCGAGTAGCATAGGGACAAGTCATGATGACCCTCGGGAAAGATTTCGAAGACAAAAGCCGAGAGAATTCAGTGGCACAACAGACCCATTTGTCGCAGAGAGTTGGATAAAGTCTATGGAGGTGATATTTGAATACCTCCAGATGCCAGACTTAGAGAGGGCCAGATGTGCCATTTATATGTTAAGAGATGATGCTATGCTCTGGGGGGAAGGAGCTAGACTCACAGTGGACGTACCGAACCTCTCCTGGAAAGAAAAGAGAGTGTTCTTTGAACAATATTTTACTGAGGATAAGAGGTCTGAATTGAAAAGGGAATTTTTGATGATCAAGCAAGGGGATATGTCTGTCCAAGAGTATATTCAAAATTTCGAGAGAGGATGTTATTTTGTACCGTTAATTGGAGCAGATCCTATGTGAGACCTGGATTTGTTATTTGAGATTAATCGTTGGAAGTAATCGGTTTATAGAGATTTTTGTGGTTTAGAATCTCTGTTTCGAGATTTGAGTTGCATTTTCAGGTCGAGAACTATACATAGAAAGATTCTGGAAGTTTTCGTGATTTTGGTATTTTTGGGTAAAAGCTGGTTCTTGAGCTAGCAGCTGGTCGGTGGTGAAACCATTCGAAGCGTGTTTTGGTAGTGCAGGGTATGAAACGCCGTCATTTGCGTGAAGTCTGGTTGCGCGTGTTGAAATCAGCAGATGCATTAGCGTAATTGCGTTGAGGGCTAAAACGACTGCGTTTAAATTAGTTGGCGCGACGTCGTTTTGATGTTGCGTCTGGTACCAGCTGGTGGAATCGCGTGTGTGTATCTGCTGGTTGTTCAGCAGAAGCAGATGTCAACGCGGGTCAACTTTCCTGTAGCGCGAAGAGGAAACGTCGTCGTTTTGTTGTTGCGACTGGATGTCCAGCTGCGAGAGATTTTCACTACTGTAGCTAGCGAATGGTACCAGCAGAGAGAAGTGTTATGCGTTGATTGTGTTTTTGCGACTGGTTACCCAGCTGCTGGTAGTGAGGATTGCGTATCCTATGCGACGTCGTTTGAGTAAGTTGGCGTGACACCATTTTGAGAAACCAGCAGTTGGTTCTTGCGTCTGAGAGTTGTAGTATACCTGCTGGTTGGGAGATCGATGGTGTCGACTGATTTTGTCGGTGGACAATTATTGTTTGAGTTCCAGTCGTTGCTAGTGCTATTTATAGGAAGATTTGGCCTTCGATTTTAGACACCAGTTCCTATACTTAGAATATTTTCCAGCCTTTCGTTCTCTGTTTCTTCGAACCCTAGAGCACTGTTCAGCCGTGAGCTTTTCCGGCGGATTCCCGTCGTTTCCGGTGGTTGTTTTGCTCGTGCGAGGTAGCTTTGGATTCCTATCGAGAAGCCTTATCGATTACTACCATTCTTGGGGGCTGTGGTTAGCTAGAGCAAGGTCGCAAAGTTACTGTCTTGGCCGTGCGTTCGCTGTGAGCAGGTAGCTTCGAATTGTTGTAAGATCTTGGCTTTAGTGTATTGTTTTAAGCTGTCGATTGTGTAGTATTGATGGGATTGAGTGCTGGTTGAGAGTGTCTCCCGGTCGTGAGTTCTGTGCTGGTATCCAGTAAGATTTATGTTGTGTATGCTGTTGGTTAACAGGCTTTTACCAGAGTCTTCGGGATTTCTTTTAGTGCTGGTTGTAGTTCAGAGGTATTGTATTTAAGGTACGGATCTGAGCTTGATGTAGCTGGGAATGGGCATGATATTGAATGCTAGATGGCTGTGGTGTATTGAGGTGGATGTTGCTGTGTGCATACGTGATTTCTGTTGATTGTTTAGCTGCCCTGTTATGCATACACGCATTTCCCAGATTGCATTCATATTGTTATTACAGCCATTGTTCGTATCTTGTATTGCTGTTGTTGATTCTTACCAGGATGCGAGGGCGAGCGGCAATACCGCACTCTCATATCCCTGCTGGGATCGTTAGACACCATGCGCCGAGTGGTTAACTACCACAGTTCATGGCGAGGCAACGGCAGGTTGAGTTGGTTGATGCATCCGGTATTTGGGTGTTGTATAACGGCGAGTGGCTTATTACCACACTGTGAACACACCCCGTGGCCACTGTACATTGTTGATGATTCTTGGAGCTATGTTTGAGTTCCTTAGCTCCCTTGAGGGTCGAGCTTTCCGTTGTTATCCGGTGTTTCATGCATAGCATCTGCATTTTTATCTTATGCATTTCCTTAGCTGTTTCATTTGCTCTCCGTACTGGGGTTTGACCCCATGTCCCTCTGGGGCTTGGTTTGTTTCCTTGTTTGTGTTGTTTTCAGGAAACCCAGGTTTTACAGCTGGTCGTGGCTTTAACCCAGCTGGTGGTGCCCCAGGAGGTGGCTAGTGTGTCCCAGTTGCATATAGCATACTTATATATAAGTATCAGTCAGCCAGGGGGATGCCCTGCGCTTCGTCGTTGTACCCGTAGAGGAGTTTGATACATGTTTTGGTTGTTGTATGTTATATTGTGGTTGTTGGATTTTAAACTGGGATCTATTTTGAGTATGGCTCTATTTTCAGGAGGTGGCTAGTGTGTCCCAGTTGCATATAGCATACTTATATATAAGTATCAGTCAGCCAGGGGGATGCCCTGCGCTTCGTCGTTGTACCCGTAGAGGAGTTTGATACATGTTTTGGTTGTTGTATGTTATATTGTGGTTGTTGGATTTTAAACTGGGATCTATTTTGAGTATGGCTCTATTTTAAATTATATGTTTTAAAACCGTCGGGCCTAAAAGCGAAAATTTTACCCACTTTTTGATAAGCTTCCGCATGTGTTTGGGTTTTTACTCTGTTGAGAGCACGAGGCCTGACATCCTAAGGAGAAGTTGCGACATTTCATCGATGGGTTAAATCCAACACTTAGACATGATGTTAGACTGGTGGAGCCAAAGGACTATATGGGCGCAGTGGACAAAGCCCTCAGAGCTGATCAGGATTGGAAAGTTGTTGTGGAGGAGCGACAGCTGAAGTGACGGGCCTTTCAACACATGGACCAGAAGCCATCTAAGAAACCATACAAGAATCAGCAGCGTCCCCAAGAGCCTAAGCCTCTAGCTGTTCAACCTATTAGTGCGGTTCCAACAGTTGGAAGCAGACCGGTGTGTCCCAAGTGTCAGAAGAACCACCCTGGTCCATGTAGAGTTGGACAAAATGTTTGTTACAGATGTGGGTTTCCGGGACATATTATAAAGAACTGTCCAAAGGCGAAGCAGATGGTGACCAGTAGAGCTTACGTCATGACGACTGACCAAGTCAACCCAGATTCTTCAGTGATTACCGGTAAGATTTTGATTTCTGGTTTGCCCTCTTTATCCTTGATAGATTCAGGAGCAACGCATTCGTTTATAGCATCAGGTTTTGCTAAGAAATTACCTGTCAGACCTGGACATGTAACCATGGGATTTTGTGTAACGGTACCATCTGGGGAAGAGCTGGTATCCTATGACCTATTTTGCGATTTAGAATTTAGGCTTCAAGGGCATTTGATTACTGCCAATTTGATTGTCTTACCGATGCCTGAGTTCGACATGATATTGGGGATGGATTGGCTGACTAAGTATGGAGTAGTAATAGACTTCAAGCTCCGAACAGTGGTGTTAAAACCCCTAAGAGGAGACTGGTTTATGTTTGTTGCCAATTAGATTTGTAAGATTCCTCGCATTATTTCAGCTCTTAAGCCGCAGAGTTGTTTGAATAAAGGAGGAATAGGATTTTAATAAGCCTGTCATCCTTAGCAGCTGCTAGAAAACCTCAACTTCCAGATTTAGAAATAGTAAATGAATTTCCTAAAGTGTTTCTAGAAGATATACATGGACTGCCACCTGATAGGGAGCTGGAATTTGCAATTGATTTAATCCCCGGAGCAGCACCAGTTTCTAAGCCACCCTATCGCCTTGCTCCATCGGAAATGAGGGAATTAGAGGAACAGATACAAGATCTGTTGGAAAAAGGGTTTATTAGACCAAGTACTTCGCCATGGGGAGCCCCTGTTTTGTTCGTTAAGAAGAAAGATGGGAGTCTACGACTGTGTATAGATTATAGGGAGTTGAATAAATTGACGATTAAGAGTAAATATTCCCTTCCTAGGATTGAAGATCTGTTTGATCAGCTGAAGGGATCTGTAGTTTTCTCTAAGATCGATTTGAGGTCGGGCTATCACCAGTTGAAGGTTAAGTCAGCAGATGTCTATAAGACTGTCTTTAGAACACGATACGGCCATTACGAGTTTTTGGTAATGCCCTTTGGACTTACTAATGCCCCCTCAGCTTTTATGGAACAGAATTTTCCAACCCTTCTTAGATCAGTTTGTAGTCGTGTTGACATCTTAGTATATTCCAAGACCAGACTCGAGCATGTGAACCATTTGAGAACAGTGCTCCAGTCTTTGAAGGACAAGCATCTGTTTGCCAAGTTTAACAAATGTGATTTTTGGTTGGAAAAGGTGGCTTTTCTCGGGCATATTATATCTAAAGATGGACTAGAGGTAGACCCAGCGAAAGCTAGAAAGCTGAATAAGTTTGAGTGGACTCTAGAATGTCAAGTCAGTTTTGAGCAGTTAAATCAAGCGCTGATTGAGGCCCCTGTGCTAACCATGCCAACTGATCAAGGGCAGTTTGTTATTTAGGCAGATGCGTCCAAGTTGGGATTAGGAGCTGTACTGATGCAAGATCGTAGAGTGATTTCCTACGCTTCCCAACAACTGAGGAATCACGAGAAAAACTATCCAACGCACGACTTGGAGCTGGCAGCTGTAGTGTTTACATTAAAAAATTTGGATACATTATCTGTATGGAGAAAAGTGTGAAATATTCACGGATCATAAAAGCCTCAAATACTTTTTCACCCAAAAGGAATTGAACATGAGGCAGAGGAGATGGCTGGAGCTGGTGAAGGATTATGATTGCACCATCAGCTATCATCAAGGGAAGGCCAATGTCGTAGCTGATGCCTTAAGTAGAAAATTTGTTGGTTTAGCCCAGCTATCCGTCCAAAGACCATTGGCTTATGAGATCGAGAAGTTCGAAATGGAAGTAGTGCCCAAGGACAGCGCTATGTTTTTGGCAAATCTCTCAATTCATTCGAATATGATAGACCAGATCAGAGAGGGACAACTGAAGGATGAGCAACTCCAGAAGTGGGTGAAACAAGATAAAGAAAGAGGTGGCAAGCTCTATTTTTCAGAAGAATGAGTAATCAGATTTCAGGGCCAAATGTGGGTACCCCAAGTCGACGCTTTGAGATCAGATTTGATGGCAGAAGCTCATTCAGCTCCATACTCTATGCATCCCGGAAGCAATAAGATGTATAAGGACCTCCAAAAACTGTATTGGTGGCCAGGAATGAAAAGATATCGCCAGATTTGTCTCAGAATGCTTAACATGCCAGTTGGTAAAAGCTGAACACCAACGACCCGTGGGATTATGAAGCCGTTGCCCATTCCAGAGTGGAAGTGGGAATGTATAGCTATGGATTTTGTAATTGGACTGCCCAGGGCTACCCAAGGATATAATTCTCTTTGGGTTATAGTAGATAGGCTTACGAAATCTGCTCACTTTTTTCCAATAAAGACAACATACGATGTGAGTAGGTACGCAGAGTTATATGTAAAGGAGATAGTGAGACTTCATGGTGTTCCCCTTTCAATAGTATCTGATAGAGATTCCAAGTTCACTTCCGCCTTCTGGAAGAGATTACATAGAGCTTTAGGTACACGGTTGACCTTTAGCACGGCTTTTCACCCCCAGACGGATAGACAATCAGAAAGGGTGATTCAAATTTTGGAAGATTTACTCAGAGCATTTATTATAGACTTCTCAGAAAATTGGGATCTGAAACTACCGTTGGTAGAATTTGCATATAATAACAGTTTTCAAGCATCGATACAGATGTCTCCTTACGAAGCACTTTATAGACGCAAGTGTAGAACGCCTCTCCATTGGGATGAAGTGGGAGAGCGAGCTGGTTTAGGACCAGATGTGGTTGAGCAAACAGCAGAAGCTGTTAGGAAAATAAGGGAAAGAATGAAAGTTGCTCAAGGCAGACAAAAGAGCTATGCGGACAATAAACGGAGGGACCTGAATTTTGAATTCGGTGATCACGTCTTCTTGAAATTAGCTCCAATGAAAGGAGTGATGCGTTTTGGTAAGAAGGGAAAGCTGAGCCCTAGATACATTGGTCCTTATGAAATTCTGGACAAAGTAGGAACCATGGCCTATCGATTAGCACTGCCGCCGCATCTGTCCTCTGTGCACAATGTATTCCATGTTTCACCCTTGAGAAAGTATGTTCCCCACCCATCGCATATACTAAGTGTTGAACCGATTGACTTAGCACCAGAATTGAGCTATGAAGAGAGACCTGAGAAGATTCTTCTTAGGGAAATTAGGAAACTGAGGAACCGTAGTATTCCTATGGTTAGGGTTCAATGGTCCAACCAAACTGAACGAGAAGCTACATGGGAAACAGAAGCTGATATGCTTAGTCGCTACCCAAAATTGTTTGGTTAGTAAATTTAGAGGACGAAATTTTTATTAGGTGGGTGATTGTAACGCCCCAAAATCCATAGGACCACAAAAGTCCTTTTAATTCAAGGACCCATTTCTAATTTCGAATTTCAGCTTAACAGTTTAATTGCTAGCTCATTTCTTATTTTTAGAAGTTGAACACGGTGCGGAGGTCTGGTCAGCTGTTACCTGAGCACCAGCTGAGTAATTTTCAGAAGTCGAAAATAAAATGATTATTTTGGATGGGAGATGGTTCTTTTTAAATGAGAGTATTGCTGTGATAAATTCAAATAGTGATAGGGGACTTTTAACAAATTTTGAGAAGTAGGTGTGGAACACCATGCCAACTCGAGCGTTTTTCCCCTGTTACAAGTCAGACTCCCATGCCTATGGTACTGGTGGACTATAAGTTCAGCATTTTGCAAGAAAACCTTAATTTTCATCAAAGAAACCATAGGAAACTCGCTACGTTACTTGAGGAGACTTGCTGCTAAGACCTGCTGTGTTTCGTGTTTCTCCTGTGATAAGGCAAGTAAATCTGATTCTTGCTACACCATGAAAGCATATGTATTGTTCTCTTTTAGACTTGTGATTGCTTGGCTGAGTTATGTTCAAATTCAGCCCTTGTTCATGTTTCTGCTGATTTGGAATATGTTTAATGTTTGAGTTCACAGTGGGTTTATCTTTGAAACTCAAAAATGTATTTTATGAAATGGTTGATGTTGGTTTTTAAACCACTGAGCATTCCAGTTCTAGTTCATCGTAAAATTTCAAAGTTCTTCTTCTTTTGGTGAATGGTAACATCGGAATTCGACGATATGTAATCGGAGTTGGTAATTGAATCAGAAGTTAAGTCTGGTTTGATAGGCAACAGCTGATAGCGCAGCCGTCGTTTTGATGTGGCAACACCAAGTTCTTATTCAGATTTCGTTTCCTGTGTCAGCGATTAAATTTCATATTTAAATTTAGCAGTTATGTTTCAGCTGTTGGATTTGCCAGTTGTTGCATGTGTTAGTAACCAGCTGTTGCATTTGTTCGTAACCAGTTGTTGCGTTAGTTGTACTCAGTTGTTCACTGTTCATATGATATTCCGTTAGCGTCAGCTGTTCACTGTTCATATGATATACCCTTAGCGTCAACTGTTCACTGTTCATATGATATTCCCTTAGCGTCAGCTGTTCACTGTTCATATGATTTTTTCTTAGCGAAAGCTGTTCGTTCAATCGATATTGCGTTGACATTTGATTTACCCCAGCAGCTGAGCTCCTTGTAGGTATCTGCTGATTCACCTATTACTCAATTAACAGCTGAGTTGACCTAACTCAATTCGTTGACATCTGTTTACGCCAACAGTACTTTCATTTAGTAACATCTGAAATTTATCTAGTAACCATACGCTGTTTCTTTCAACATCTGTTTTCCCAAGTCACAGCTGGATGTTCAGTGCAAATGTTATTTTATAGAAATTGAGTTTTCAAAATGAAGTGAACCACGATGTCAAAATCTGATTTCACCCAGATGTTGTTTAAAGGAAGAAAATGTTCATATTTTAAGAATTATGGCAAAGATAACAGATGGTCCATATGGGAAGGGTTAGCAGCAGTCGAGCGTGTCGGTTGCCCCTTCATATTGGGCGAGTTCTGCCATATAGTAACTGATATCACTAGTCATTTGATCAAGTGCAAATGGACCTAAGGAGATCTTCTGAGCCATAAGTCAAAAAAGAAAGGAAATGGTGGGATCTGAGTTATTCTCAAAATTGAATGTTTACGAAGAGCTATGTTTAAATGTCTTCCTTTAAACTATGTTACTTTATGTATTGTGCCTGCCTGCATGTCCTGCTCTTGTTACTCTCAGTTTTGCTTGCTGAGCCCCTAGGCTCACTAGCTTTCTTGGTGCAGGTGAGTCGGTTCCGGGGCAGACGGGAGGAGGAGTCTGAATCAGCTGTGGTGTGTAGGTGTTTATCAATGGCCGGCGATTCCGCGATGTTCATTTCGTTGCTGTTGTTTTTGATCTTTTGTTAAATGATGAATTCAAATAGAGTTCCAGTAGTTGTAATTCGCAATCGCATTTTGTATTTTGAATATTGATATGGAAATCTGGCGCTTTATTCCTTGGCGCCAATAGCTATTCTTTGATTTTTTTTTTTAGCAAGGAAATACAACTTCCTGTTATTCACTTCAGCCCTTCATTTTTGTCTTATATTTCTTTTTCCTTAAATTCGTGGCCCCGTGGGGTTTTGGTGCTACAGCAACACTCAGATCCTATCGAAATCTGAAGACCAACGCTACACAAATCTGAATCTCGCCCACTAAACCAAACGCTGTCGTTCCAACTAATCCAAACGACGTAGTTTAGCTACTCGCTACAAAAAACGCTAGCGTACAACTAAACACCTGCGATACCAGATCTCATCACCACGACTGAGCGCGATCACCAGCACTGACCAACACTCACATTTGAACAGTTCCCGCGGAAATACTCCAACTCTCCAGATCTGATTCAAGGACTATAACGGACACGATCACTTAAACCAAGCTTACCAACTCAAAGCTGGATCATCCCAGATCTGTTCAAGCCAAATCTGGTCTATTTTAAACCCGATTAATTAAATCAATTAATCTTGTAAACTTTCGGGTCTCACAGATCGTCCCTAGTATCGTCCATGCGTCCGTAACTCAAACATACTGAAAACATGACATGCAACATAAAATCATAAACAAATCACATAAAATGGCATGTAATCTTCTAAAATTATTTTCCTCCTAGTCAGGCACTCATTTCTACGCATTCAAGAATTTCTAGGCGTTACAACTCTCCCCCCTTATAGGAATTTCGTCCCTGAAATTAAGTACGTACCAAATAGATCAGGGTAGTGCGTCCGCATATCGGCCTCAGTCTCCCAGGTAGCCTCATATTCTGAGTGATTATGCCATCGGACTTTGACCATCGGAATACTTCGCGCTCTCAGCCTGCGCTCTTTTCGAGCCAAAATATGTACTAGATTCTCCTCAAAAGATAAGTCCGGCGCAAACTGCAGCAGCTCAAAATCATAAACGTGCGACGGATTCTGAACATACTTCCGCAACATCGAGATATGGAAAACATTGTGGACCGCTGACAAGCTGGGTGGTAACATACTCAGTACTCCAGAGTACCAACCCTCTCCAAAATCTCGAATGGACCAATAAACCTCGGGCTGAGCTTGCCCCTCTGAAGAAAGCGCATCACACCCTTCATGGGAAATATCCTCACGAAGACATGGTCCCCAACAGCTAACACCATATCTCATCATCTCTGATAGGAATAACTTTCTGACGACTCTGGGCTGTCCTCATCCAATTCCCAATCCTTGTCATAATATCCACTGTCTGTTGTACTAACTCTGGTCCAGTCAGCACTCTCTCTCCAACCTCTTCATAGTGCACGGGATATCGGCATCTCCTCCCATACAGAGCCTCATACGGAGCCATCCCGATCGATGCCTGAAAGCTGTTGTTGTACGTGAAGTCTACCAACGGCAACCTCGAGTCCCACATACCCTTGAAATCAATCACACAGGCTCTAAGCAAATCCTCTAGAATCTGGATGACTCTCTCCGACTGCCCATCCGTCATTCCGTGCTGAACGCCAATCTAGTCCCCTAAACGGCATGTAAGCTCCTCCAAAACGCAGATGAGAATCTGGTGTCTCTGTCCGACACTATAGTGACTGGTATGACATGCAGCCTGACAACATCTATGATGTAAAGCTCTTTTTACTGCGTCAGGGTGAAAGTAGTTTCACTGGTAAGAAATGCACTGACTTGGTGAGTCTGTCCACAATCACACATCACTTCGTGTACCCTCTGGGACTCCTGGGCAATCCAAACACAAAATCCATCGTTATATGCTCCCACTTCCACTCGGGGATCGGGAGTGGCTGCAATAACCCTGCCGGTCGCTGATGCTCTACCTTGACCTGCTGATAGGTCAAGCACTCAGACACAAATCTCCCAATTTCCTTCTTCATCCCCGGCCACCAATACAACGTCTGCAAATCTCTTTACATCTTCGTACTCCCTGGGTGGATGGAGTACGTCGATACATGCGCCTCTTCTAAGATCTCAACTCTCAGCTGGCTAGTACTCGACAGCCACATGCGACCTCAGAAACGAACAATCCCATCCTCAACTATGTACAGGCCTCGGCCCTGGCCTCATCTCGTTGTCTCCACTGCTGTAACTGCTCATCGGAGGCCTGCCCCTCTCTGATCCGATCTCAAAGAGTCGGCTGAACAGTGAGCACTTCCAAACTCGGTGCACAGCCTCCTGAATAAAACTCTAGTCCAAACCTCTCTATCTCAGCCTGTAGTGGCCTCTCAACTGATAAAAATGCCCTTACTGTAGTATTTCGGCTCATAGAGTCTGCCACCACATTAGCTTTACCCGGATGATAGCTAATGTCACAATCATAGTCTTTCACCAACTCTAGCCATCTGCGCTATCTCATGTTCAGCTTCTTCTGGGTGAAGAAGTACTTGAGGCTCTTGTGGTTGGTGAATATCTGACACTTCTCACCGTACAAATAGTGTCTCCAAATCTTCAATGTGAACACTACTGCTGCAAGCTACAGATCGTGCATCGGATAGTTCTGCTCATAACATTTCAGCTGTCTCGACGTATAAACTATAACCCTACCTCCTTGCATCAGAACTGCACCCAAACCTCTCAGGGAAGCATCTGTATAAACTACAAACTCCTCAAGATTCACTGGCATCACTAACACTGGTGCTGAAGTTAGGGCCTCCTTCAGCTGATCGAAGCTCCTCTGAAACTTCGGACTCCACACATACTTTGTATTCTTTTTGGTTAGGGCTGTCAAGGGCACTGAAATCGAAGTGAATCCCTTGATAAACATGCGATAATAACCTGCTAACCCCAAGAAACTGCGAATTTCTGCTGCATTCCTTGGAGTCCCCCAGTTCTCTACTGCCTCCACCTTCGATGGGTCGATAGAAATCCCATCCCTCGACACGATATGTCCCAAGAACGCCACCTGCTCAAGCCAAAGCTCGCACTTTCTGAACTTGGCATACAACCTGTGCTCCCTTAACATCTGCAATGCTGTCTGCAAGTGCTGCGTATGCTCCTCCAAGCTCCTCGAGTTGACCAGGATGTCATCAATGAATACTATAATGAACTAGTCCAAATACTGCCTGATGACCCTGTTCATCAAATCCATGAAGATCGCTAGGGCATTCGTCAGGCCAAACGGCATCACCAAAAACTCATAGTTGTCGTAACGTGTTCGGAAAGCAGTCTTGGACATGCCCTCCTCTCTAACCCTCAACTGATGGTAGCCAGACCTCAAATCAATCTTCAAGAAAACTGAAGCTCCCTGTAATTGGTCAAAAAAATCCTCAATCCTCGGGAGTGGGTATTTATTCTTCACTATAACTCTGTTCAGCTCCCGATAGTCAATACACAATCTCATGCTTCCATCCTTCTTCTTCACAAACAACACTGGCGTGCCCCATGGAGAAAAGCTAGGGCATATAAATCCCTTGTCGAGAAACTCATGTATCTACTCCTTCATCTCTGTAGGAGCCAAACGATATGGTGTTTTAGAGATAGGCAATGTCCCGACATCAGCTCGATAGAAAACTCCACCTCTCGATCCAGTGGAACTCCAACTACATCGTCAAGGAAGACATCTGCAAATTTCCTGACTACCTCCACATCAGACAGTGAAGGGCCTGCTGAATCTCCTGTAGCGGTGAAACTGGCCAAGAATGCCTGGCATCCGAGCTCAACTAGCTTCCTGGCCTGTAGAAAAGATGAATCTGGGATTCTATGGTCTCCTCGCTGCCTCAAATAAGAAGGTCTCCTGCCCTGGCGGCCTGATCATCATTGACCTCCGCCGAAAATCAATCACTGCTCCATGCTCCGTAAACCAGTCCATATGTGAGGATTGAGATTCGAATATTTTGATTAATCGGGAGTTATTGATTTTAGAATTTCATATTTTGATTTGAGTCGCTGGGCTCTATCGGGAGAAATCTATGTTGAAATTGGAGTTGATTCGTTGAGTCTTTCGATAGGGATCTGGTCCCAGTTAGTATTCAAGTGTGAGTACTTAGTTGTGGTGTTAGCGAGTGATATCTGAGTAGTCGAGTTTGGCACGAGGAGTGAAGCGTCGTCGTTTCGCAAATTCAGATGTCTTGATAGTGGGTGAAATATGTTCAATGGCGTGACCAAATGTCAACGCGGGTCAACGATGCTGGGTAGCTATCCAGCGCTGATATGAGAGTAGCGGGAGAAATCTGTTAGCGTTAGTGCACAGATGTGAGAAGCTGCCACGTGTTGGTAAACACATCTGAGTTGACTGCTGCTGTTAGCGCTGTTCAGATGTTGCTAGCAAGAGAGAGATCTGTTGCAGCTGTTGAAGCTCTGCTACGTTGTTTTGATTAGTTAGTGCGACGTCATTTGCTGTTATGCGCAGTGGAGTGTAGCGAAGTCCGGTTTGTGACAGCTGAGCCAGCTGTGAGTGAGCGCTGGATTCAGATGTGAGGATTCCTGCTATAGTGTAATATGGGATATGAGTTTTTAAGAGAAGAAGATGGATTCGAGGATTTAAATACAAGTGATGATCGACACTTAGCGTATTTTCGACCCCGATAATTCTTATCTCCTACTTCTTTGAAACCCTCGATAGTTACTGTTCACCGAGCACTATTTCTCCGATTTGTCGTCGATTTCCGCCATTGTTTGGAGTAAGACTTGTGGCGCTGAGCTCGTCTTGCTTAGCTCTTTCGATTGTTACCAGTTAGGCAACCTGATTCGACGCGTAGGAGGAGCGAGAAGGAATCTCAGTGTTCGTGAAATTCGGCGACAGTTGACCCGAGAATTCCTAAGTTCAATTGAGCTTCTGGGTAAGAGTTCCTTACTGATTTGAGCTTAGTTCTAGTTGTTAGAACCGGCTTCGATAGGTAGAACCAGATATGGGTTTTAACCGTAGACAGTAAGTTGTAGACGTTCAGATTTGAGCTAAGTTATGAGATGTCTTGACAGATTTGAGCTCCCAGGAAATTCCTGTTGTGTTTGCCGAGTCCAGCGAAGGAGCAGATTGGTGAAGGCTGTGTTGCCATGTACTTGTGAGATCTGTTGAGATAGAATCTTGATGGATCTGTTTTGACAGATCCTGATTAAGTTTTGAATTACACAAAACCTGTTATTGTGTTTCTAACAATTCCACTTAAGTGTACAGATTTTAGGATCGAAGAAGAAGATCAGCAGTAGCAGTAATCTGTCCAGTCGATGGTTCAAGATAAAGTTCAGCAGTTGGTTTGGTTAATCATTGTAATCGGCAGCTGGATTAGCAATGGATACGTCCAAAGTTAAGTCAGGTGTTCAAAATTAGGCGAAGGCCAAGTTGAACCAGCTGGAGCGAAGTGAATCAGCTGGAACAATATGAACAAGCTGCAAGCGCTAGAAGAGGAAGATGGACCAGCTGGAACATCAAAAGAGAACCAGCTGGAAAATCTAAGTGGACCATCGATGATGATGTCATTGGTGACGACATCATATTCAGCAGATGAAGAAAGATCAGCTGGTGCGAAAGGACCAGCTGGAACAGAAGCTAAGAAGAGTCGCAAGATGGAGCTGGATCGATAAAGCAGCTGGAGCGCTAAGCGTAGATGACATCAGCAGTGACGTCATCAATCAGCAGCAGGCTACAGTGCAATCAGCAGGAAGCTATCAGCAGTTGTGAAGAGAAGCGCAAGAGATGAAGCGACGTCGTACAAGAATTATCCAGTCGCAGTACAACCAGCAGTTGGTGTTTGAAGTTTGCGATAGCAAAACTATGTCTTTTACATAAGTTGATAAGACAGCGTTTTGCCTTCGTAAGATTCAGTAGATGGTTTTGCGCTAAGAACCAGCAGGTAGCTTGTACATCCAGTCGAGAGCAACAACGTTATATTCAATCATTCGAGGATGCATAGCAAACGATGTCGTTTGAATAAGTTGATATGACATCGTTTGATCTAACCAGTCGTTGGGAAATCCAGTCGCAAGCTTTTCTCGACCAACGACTGGACAACCAGCTGCAAGTACATCCAGACGCAATCAACAGTACATTCAGACGAGAGCTACAGTAGACCAGCTGTTGATTTGCATCCAGTCGCAAGCTGAGGTACCAGTCGCAATGATCCAGACGCAACGATAATTTCAGCTGTAGCGCAAAGAAGAGTGAAGTCTGGACAGTTGCGAAGAATAAATGACACTCAGCTGTTGGGACGCAATCAACGCTCAAGATGGAGGAATCAATGGCTGAGATTAAGTCGTGCAAATTGCCTGAATTTAAGGGAACAAGATTTGTACTATTCTGGGAAATAGTACAATTTACAGAGGAGCGTTGCACGCATTTGGAAAGACGAC
This sequence comes from Dorcoceras hygrometricum, assembly GCA_001598015.1. Classification (NCBI taxonomy): domain Eukaryota; kingdom Viridiplantae; phylum Streptophyta; class Magnoliopsida; order Lamiales; family Gesneriaceae; genus Dorcoceras; species Dorcoceras hygrometricum. The sequence continues at coordinate 465,161 of KQ996432.1, forward strand.
GATTTAGCCGTAACAAGCGCATAAGAGATTGGAATTTGTCTAACGGCTATATTCAAACAGAGGCTATTTAAGGGAGAAGATTTGAAGGAAGAAGTTCGACGATTGTTGATTGAGCGAAGAGACAAAAATAGAGGGAAGAACACTGGAAGATGAAGCAGTCGACAATCATTCACAACAGGTCCCGTCCAAGCACGATGACGTAAAACTCATGTGTATGTAGTTAGTCACACAGTTGCGGCTGGTGTGAATTGTTGAGTCTAGGAGACCATACAAGTGCTGCTTGTGTGGGTGGGTGTTTGCAGATGACCTGTAACCATCAAAGTCTTCTAGTAGTGGATCCTTCCGAGGTGGAAGAAGGGGAGACGTAGGACATTGAGGTGCGAACTTCCAGAAACAAACCTGATGGTCCATTTCTTTAAGCTTTCAGCACTCGCATTATTTTAGCATGCATAACACACGTTTACAGCTCAGCACTTGCACATACTTAGCATCGCATAATTCAGCACTTGCTTATATTTCAGCTTTCACGCATACAGTTCAGCACACAAGCACTTGCACAGTTTCGAACAGATTTATGTTGCACATAAATCTGTTTGAGTTCGTTTTAAAATATTAGGATTCAGTTCTGGTATTTTCCGCATGATTTTTAAATCATGCCAGATCTGTCTCCGGTGCTCTCTGTGATTTTAAGTGTTCAAGAACCTTGAGCTATTGCAGCTCATCCATAGCAGCGCGCAAAATTTTTAAACCTCATTTAACCAACGCCTGCTTAGTTTCCTTCGAAAAATAGGGACCAACAATTGGTATCAGAGCAGGTTGTTCTTGAACGAGCACTAATTTTAAAACACATGTGCTATGTTTTTAATGTTTTAACTATTTTGAGAAGCTTATTTTATGAAGGCCAGATGTTGTTTTAATATAGAACCGGTTTTTCGCTTGATGAACTGTCACGGGATGCGCGAGTCCCGTGCGGATGCCACGCTTATATTTTCGTTGTGCTGTAAGATCACCTGGAGCGAGGCTCGGTGACAAGAACATGGGACGAGATAGAAGAAGGAAAAATCTGAGCTTTTATCTGTACTGGTTCTTCATACATTTAAGTAACTCAGTAGAACTTGTTATTTGAAACAATATTTCGATGCTCTGATTTGTTTTAAATGTTCTGTTATGCGGATTTCAGCTGGTGCCAAAATCTTTGTTTTTAAAATTGTTTTGAGCTTATGTTATAAAAGACAGGGAGAGTGGCGTCGCTGTCTTTGTTAATTTGAGCTATGCATCAGTTCAGTTTTCAAAATCATATAGCTCTTGCATACGGTGCTTCCCAAAAGCTGGTTTTGTTTTTCAAATTTTAAAACTTCTGCTGTTATGTTGTTTTTGTTGTAACAGTGTAGGGAGAGTTTTGTTTTAAATATCGGGAAGACCAGCAGTTCGATCTCTTTTTGATTCCCACAAAAAGGGAGAGAATTGTTAGAACATGCATCGTTGATTTAAGGTTTTGTGTAAATCAAAAAGGGAGAGATTGATGGATCTGTTTTGACAGATCCTGATTAAGTTTTGAATTACACAAAATCTTTTATTGTGTTTCTCACAATTCAACTTAAGCGTATAGATTTTAGGATCGAAGAAGAAGATCAGCAGTAGCAGTAATCTGTCCAGTCGATTGTTCAAGATAAAGTTCAGCAGTTGGTTTGGTTAATCATTGTAATCGGCAGTTGGATTAGCAATGGAGACGTCCAAAGTTAAGTCAGGTGTTCGAAATCAGGCGGAGGCCAAGTTGAACCAGCTGGAGCAAAGTGAATCAGCTGGAACGATATGAACCAGCTGCAAGTGCTAGAATAGGAAGATGGACCAGCTGGAACATCAAAAGAGAACCAGCTGGAACATCTAAGTGGACCATCGATGATGATGTCATTGGTGACGACATCATATTCAGCAAATGAAGAAAGATCAGCTGGTGCGAAAGGACCAGCTGGAACAGAAGCTAAGAAGAGTCGCAAGATGGAGCTGGATCGATAAAGAAGCTGGAGCGCTAATCGTAGATGACATCAGCAGTGACGTCATCAATCAGCAGCAGGCTACAGTGCAATCAGCAGGAAGCTATCAGCAGTTGTGAAGAGAAGCGCAAGAAATGAAGCGACGTCGTACAATAACTATCCAGTCGCAGTACAACCAGCAGTTGGTGTTTGAAGTTGGCGATAGCAAAACGATGTCGTTTACATAAGTTGATACGACAGCGTTTTGCCTTCATAAGATTCAGCAGATGGTTTTGCGCTAAGAACCAGCAGGTAGCTTGTACATCCAGTCGAGAGCAACAACGTTATATTCAATCAGTACAGGATGCATAGCAAACGATGTCGTTTGAATAAGTTGATACGACATCGTTTGATCTAACCAGTCGTTGGGAAATCCAGTCGCAAGCTTTTCTCGACCAACGACTGGACAACCAGCTGCAAGTACATCCAGACGCAATCAACAGTACATTCAGACGAGAGCTACAGTAGACCAGCTGTTGATTTGCATCCAGTCGCAAGCTGAGGTACCAGTCGCAAAGATCCAGACGCAACGATAATTTCAGCAGCAGCGCAAAGAAGAGTGAAGTCTGGACAGTTGCGAAGAAGAAATGACACTCAGCTATTGGGATGCAATCAACGCTCAAAATGGAAAGAATCAATGGCTGAGATTAAGTCGTGCAAATTGCCTCAATTCAAGGGAACAATATTTGTACTATTCTGGGAAATAGTACAATTTACAGAGGAGCGTTGCACGGAAATGGAAAGAAGACGACGAATTAGCCTTGACAAGCACAGAAGAGATTTGGAATTTATCTAACGGCTATATTCGAGCAGAGGGTATTTTATAGAAGAAGATTTGAAGGAAGAAGGTTGACGAGTGTGAAAAGAAGACGATTGATGATTGTTGTTGCACAGAAAAGAGAAAATCAAAAGGAGACAACAACGAAAGGGAAGAACACTGGAAGATGAAGCAGTCGACAATCATTCTTGAGAGGAGCTTATTGTGTCGACTGCTGAATCTGTATTAGCTCATTTAGGAGCACTTCCCTAGTGTGTGAGATGTATCTTTTGAGAGTTGTGCGTGCACTGTAATTCTCACACACAGAGATTCATTCACATTCATTGTATAGTGAATGAATCTCAAAACCTTTCCAACACAGGTCCCGTCCAAGCACGATGACGTTAAACTTGTGTATGTAGTTAGTCACACAGTTGCGGCTGGTGTGCATTGTTGAGTTTAGGAGTCCATACAGGTGCTGCTTGTGTGGGTGGGTGTTTGCAGATTGTTATTTTAGCATGCATAACACACATTTACAGTTCAGCACTTGCACACACTTAGCATCGCATAATTCAGCACTTGCTTATATTTCAGCTTTCACGCATACAATTCAGCACACAAGCACTTGCACAGTTTCGAACAGATTTATGTTGCACATAAATCTGTTTGAGTTCGTTTTAAAATATTAGGATTCAGTTCTGGTATTTTCCGCATGATTTTTAAATCATACCAGATCTGTCTCCAGTGCTCTCTGTGATTTTAAATGTTCAAGAACCTTGAGCTATTGAAGCTCGTCCATAGCAGCTGAAGTCTTTCGGCTGAAGGCTGGTTGGAGCACATGGAGGACTTGTATGATACTTTGGAATACACCGCAGAGCGAATACTGAAGTTGGCCATTTTGCAGTTGAGAGAGCATGCTCAACGTTGGTGGAAGGGTACCTCCAAAGTGATGAGAGAGACCGGAGTTCTGGTTTCGTGGGAGAGCTTCTGTGCCGCGTTTCGACAGGAGTATACCCCAGAGTCGTACTTCAATAACCGAGAGAGGGAGTTCGACAACCTGAAGCAAGGGAATTTGAAAGTTGCTGAGTATGCCAGACAGTTTTCTTCTCTTCTGGCGTATGTTCCCCATGTTGCTAGCCAGGAGCGAACGAAGAGGAACAAGTTTATTAAGGGATTGAGGCTATATTTTTTTCAGTTGGTGTTGGCTGGAGCCCCATCGACGTATGCTGAGGCTGTGAATCGAGCCGTTGATATTGAGGAGAGTTTGTTGGATGCACTGACGTAGATTCCGATGATAGTTGGACGAGGCTACCATCCTACGTCGGAAGGTACGCATTCTTCCCAGTCTCCTCAGACTTCGCAGCAATCTAACCGTCAGAGGTTCAGGCCTCGTGGAAAGCAGTTTAAGAAGAATTCGAATTTGAGTTCCTCTCGTTCTGTGAGCTCTGGTGGCAGTGGTTCAAGAGGAGTGTCTTGTGGACAGTGCGCTGGTAAGCACATGACTTCGCAGTGCCGTGGAGTTCAGGGGCCACAACGGCAGCCTGGACACTTTCTGAGAGTGTGTCCTTTGTTGAGGGGACATTCTTCGTTTCCTACGCAGCAAGGATCGGCTGGTGGTTCTTCGCAGAGGCCGCAACCTCCTGCCCCGACCCAACGATCTGGATTTCAACCCTGTGAATCTTCTAGGCTTGGAGGACCTTCGATAACGCAGTTTTTGGGACTGCATTAGGCTCAGGTGAATGCTTTTTCAAGGGAGCAGGCTGATAAGATACCTAGTAACGTGATCGCAGGTACATGCTCTATCTTTGATTTTCCTGCGAGAGTTTTATTTGATACAGGAGCATCACACGTCTTTGTTTCTGCATGGTTTGTGCATGAGTGTGGGTGAGAGTTACTCCACTGTGTGATGTGGTGTCTGTGTCGACTCCTGCTGGTGTGTGGTTGTTGTCTCGTGAGATTGTGGTGGATTGTGTGATTCGGTTTGATCAGATTGTGATAGTGGAGAATTTGATATCGCTGTAGTGAGGGATTTTGATTTCATCTTGGGAATGGATGTGTTGTCCAGCTATAAGGCTACCGTTGATTGTTTCCATGGTGTAGTCAGATTTCGCCCCGAGTCGGGAGAGAAGTGGGATTTCTACGGTGCTGATTCACGCTCGAAGATTCCACTGGTGTCCGCCATGGAGATGTTTAGTCTGTTATTGCTGGGAAACGCTGGATTCATTATTTATGCGCTCGATGTTTCCCAAGAGTCACATTCGGAGTTAAGCGACATCCCGATTGTCAGAGAATTTCCAGACGTGTTTCCCGACGAGATTCCTGGATTCCCTCCGAGAAGAGAGATTGATATCAGTATAAAGTTGGTGCCATGGACAGCCCCGATTTCTAGAGCTCCATATCGATTGGCACCAGCTGAGTTGAAAGAAATCAAGGAGCAGTTTAGAGATCTTCAGGAGAAAGGCTTCATCAGATCGAGTATGTCGCCTTGGGGAGCTCCGATTTTGTTTGTGAAGAAAAAAGATGGGTCTATGAGGATGTGCGTTGATTTTCGGCAGTTGAATAAAGCAACGATAAAAAATAAGTATTCGTTCCGAGGATTGATGATTTGTTTGATCAATTTCAAGGATCGGCCGTATGCTCGAAGATTGACTTGCGTTATGGTTATCACCAGTTGCAAATTAGAGACGTTGATGTAGCAAAGACAGCTTTTCGGACGAGGTATGTGCATTATGAGTTTCTTGTGATGCCGTTTGGGTTGACGAATGCCCCAGCGGTTTTCATGGATTTGATGAATCGCGTCTTTAGTGAGTATATTGATCGATTCGTGATAGTCTTCATAGATTACATCTTGGTGTACTCGAGGAGTTTCAGAGAGCATAAGGAGCACCTGAGATTGGTATTGCAGAAGTTGAGAGACTCGCAGTTGTATGCCAAGTTCAACAAGTGTGAATTTTGGCTGGATAGAGTAATCTTTTTGGGTCATGTGATTTCTGCGCAAGGTATTTCTGTGGATCCTAGTAAGGTCGAAGCAGTTCTTAACTTGGACCGACCTAGTAATGTTTCTGAGATTCGTAGTTTCCTAGGATTTGCTGGCAATTATAGGCGTCTTATTGAGAACTTCTCTTCGATAGCCAGGCCGATGACGCAGTTGACTCAGAAAGACAGGAAGTTTGTTTGGACAGATGAGTCTGAGTCAAGTTTCCAGACACGTAAGGAGAAGTTGACTGTTGCTCCTATGTTGGGTTTACCATCGGGATCTGGAGGTTTTGTTGTTTGCTCCGATGCATCTCTGAGTGGTTTAGGATGTGTTCTTGTAACGACCGGACTTTTCTCAAAAGAAATTTAGAAATTTGGGGTTCGAATTGAAAGACCCAAAAATTTCAATCTTAATAAACATAAAAGTCGTTACTAAATTCTGGACTAAATTGCGAATAAACACAATTCATTACTGCTGAATGCGGAACAATTGAAACAATGAAGAAAATCAGCTGGAAGGGTAATCCAAACGCTGAACTAACTCCTCTGCTGAACAAATAACACACACGGAACTGAAATACCAGCTGACAAAATACGAGTGAAGAACTAACATACCAGCTAGATAAAAATAACAAAGTGAACTTAGTCATATAATCTTTACTACCCGATAAACACATCCTCCCTTTCTGATCATCTCCCTCCAGCTCTTACTGCTGATCACCTGCACTCAATGAAAACTAGTGAGCCGAAGGCTCAGCAGGTAAATCTGGAATAGAAAAATCATGCAATAGAACTGATACTGAAACTGAAACTGGAAGCTGAATACATAACTGAAATCTGCGTACGCTTTGAAATGAACAAGCGCAATAATCTATATAACTGGGAATTCTGATAGAAACTGAAAGCATAAAACATAATCAAATTCTGAAAACATTTTCTTTAAACATTCTCTGGAGCTGTGATTAAAATCACAATTGCGCTCTTCTGAAATTATGACAACACTTTAAACATTTTGGTCCAATTCGCTTGATCAAACTCCTGATATCAGTTTCTAGCTCTATGGCTCATGGTGAAGGGATATACAGATCCGTCGACCTATACACCTGATCCTTCCTCTGTTGAAAGGGCACACGGTTCGTCAGCCGTGTACTAACCCTTCTTCTGGGGACCCTCTTAGTTGTCATAACTTAAAATATTTTCTAAAACATCGTTCTTCTCTTTCTTTTCTTTCTAAAATCTGTTTTCTTTCTCTCTTGCACGAATTACTGGTTTTTCTTTTGTCTAATGATGTTCTGGAACTGTAAAGGATTTCTCTGTAAAGCTTGCGAAGATGAAAACTAAATAAATTGGCTAGTTGAATCTGTCAGATAAGTCGAAAGATTCATCTGAATTGAAGTGTAAATGAGTAAGAAATCAAATTCTAAACTTCCGTTATCTGCTGAAGAAAATGAATAATGAACAGTACCAGTCGTAAGACTAATACCAGCTGAATGAACAATACCAGTTGCAACGAATAGGAACCAGTCGCAAGACAAGAACCAGTCGCAAGGTCTTTTAAACAAATGTAAAGTGAAACGATGTCGTTAGTACTTAATGACAATAAAGCAACTGCTGAAATATCAAAATGGAATGCATCTGCTGAATGTTACGAAGACAACGCAACTGCTGAATTCTAATAAATGAATGCACCTGCTGGTGTTAACAAAGCAATACACCTGTTGGTTTTAGCAAAAGAAATGCATCTGCTGATATGCATCTGCTGAATTTACGAAAGCAAAGCATCTGCTGAATATCAATAGCTAATGAACAAATTACCAGCTGATGAACAAACTGTCAGCTGATGAACAAATTACCAGCTGATGAACAAATTATCAACTGATAACAACTATCAACTAATGAATAAGCTATCAGCTGATGAACAATAAAATATGCAACAGCTGAACATGAAATAGTGCGTCTGCTGATCGAAACTACCGAACTCAAACAATGCAATAGCTGAAATCTATACTTAGAATATTTTCGACAAAGCAGTATCAGCAGTAGTATAAGAACCAGCTCTCATACTTAACATGTAGATAACCATGAACTACGAAGGTTACCTTTGTCTGAAGAATTCAAAATATCTGAAGAAATTTCTGGAAATGATCGAATAAGCTACTTGTAAGCTACTTCGATGGAATTTCTGAAGAAAATTTAAGAACTAACTAAAAGAACATCATCAAACCATTTTCTAAAACATCTCTTTGGATCAAAATACATTAAAACGCAATCTTCATAAAAAATAGAGCATAAACTTTCTAGGTTTTTGAAGAACAGCCGAAGCCATCTTCCTTTCTTTAAAATCTAATATAATCATGCAAACATAATTGAATATATGCTTTCACTGAGTGAGAAAGAAACAGAGTTTACTAGCCTGAATTATTTTACACAAATCACGGTAGAAATCCAGCAACTCCTAACGCACCGCCTGTTTCCTTCAAAACACTTTGAAAGTATTTTGTTCGGCTTCTTGAAAGAGAGCACCGCTTTATAAGATTTGATTTTGAAAGTAATGATGCATGAAGCAGCTTAAGATCCTATTTATATGATTTGTAAATGAAGAGCATTGTAATCCCTCAATCTCATATCTTTCTAGTTTGTGGCCTTCAAAATATCTGGGCATTACAACCTACCCCCCTTAACAAAACTTCGTCCTCGAAATTTCTTACTTAAAAGATCTGGGTAGCTTTTCTACAAGTCATAATCACTTTCCCACATAACTTCTCTTTCAGTGTGATTTCCCCACTGCATCTTAATCAAGGGATAGTTCTATTCTTTAACTTACGGTTTTTCTCTTGAAAGAATCTTTACTAGAACTTCTTCATAATATAAATATAACGCTACTTAAATAGGTTCTTATATGAGCATCTAATTCTACTATAAGAGACGCATCGATGAAATGAAATCAGACGCAACAAATTGGAACAGTATTTGGAAACGAAACAAATTTCTACTGTTCATGAGTATTGCTGAAAGAAACCAGCTGGGATAAATAGGAACCAGCTGCAAGGTCTTTTACTAACAACAAATGTATTAATTAAAACGATGCCGTTGCAAAACAACATGAATACGACTGCTGAATACAACGATATAATGCAACTGCTGGAAATAAACTGTGCAGCTGCTGGTCATAAGAATGGAATGCAATTGCTGAAAAAAATGAACTTTGGTGTGCAACATCAAACGACAGCTACGCTATCAGCTGTTGTCTATCGAACCAGACTTTATACCGATTCGACTAACAACTACGGATTACATAGCGTCAAGTTCCGATATTACCATTCATCGGAAGATGAACAATTCTAAACATACGGGAAATAAAACTCGAACTCAAAGGGACCTAAACACAGTACTCTACTTCTATTTCTTCTAAGTTAGATATCAATTTTTTAACAAACCTATCTGATACAAAATACAAGTTGACCAGAATCTAACAATGCTAATGTAAACATATTGGCAACAAAATCTTACCCGTCGCCGCTGAGGTATCTGCTGGGGTTTCTGCAGCTGTCATTATGTAAGCTCTACCGGTGATGAGTGGTCGCATCTGGGAACACTCCCTAGACATATGGCCTGGCTTACCAAAAGTATAACACACTCTCTGGCCAAAAAGACACTGGCCTGAATGGTTTTTCTTACAGGTTGGACATGGAGGCCTAGTTCCTGAATTAGGAACAGCAGAGATAGGCTGTACAACTAAGGGTCCTTTTTTTTGAGACTCCTGCTGGTTATTATTTGGTTTCTTATTTTGCCTACGGTCCTTTTGTTGAAAAGCTTGTCTTTTCAATTGTCTCTCTTCTTCAATTACTTTCCAATCTTGTTCTGCCCGTAGGGCCTTATTCACAGCTGATCTATAATCTACGGGTTCCGCCAATCTAACATCATGCCTAATCATCGGCTTCAACCCATCAACAAAATGTTCTAGCTTCATATCTGCATTTGTCCCAATTAAAGGAACAAAATAACAACCTCTCTCAAACTTACGGATATAATCCCGCATAGACATCTCTCCCTGCTTAAGAGTTAAAAACTCACTACGCAACTGCTGTCTTACATCTGCCGTAAAGTATTGTTCATAAAATACTCTCTTAAACTCTTCCCAAGTAAGAATTTCCAAGTCTAATGTTAACTTGGCTCCTTCCCACCATATCATAGCATTTCCTCTCAGCATGTAAATCGCACACCGAGGCCTTTCTTGTTCAGTCAGTTGCAAATAGTCAAAAATTACCTCTATGGATTTAATCCAGCTTTCTGCTATAAGAGGATCAGTAGTGCCAGAAAATTCCCGAGGTCTCTGTCTTCTAAACCTCTCCTGTGTATCCTCACGACTAACTACTCTTCCTGAGGTTTGACCATCCCCATTAGTATTTTGGGCAACTAAGCGCTCTAACAGCTGAGCCATGGTATTGAGGATGGGGTTCGTTCCATCAGACTCACTATCTGCTTCTGTAAAACTTCCTCTTCCTCTACCTCTTCTTGACATATCTGTAAGGGTAGCCCAAATCCACCATAATTCTATATGAGAGATTACTTTATGCTAAAACATGAATTAAAACTCACAAATTTTAGAAGCGGCTGGAGAGATCTGCTCAGACTGAAAGTCTCTAACAGCTGAGCCATGGTATTGAGGATGGGGTTCGTTCCATCAGACTCACTATCTGCTTCTGTAAAACTTCCTCTTCCTCTACCTCTTCTTGACATATCTGTAAGGGTAGCCCAAATCCACCATAATTCTATATGAGAGATTACTTTATGCTAAAACATGAATTAAAACTCACAAATTTTAGAAGCGGCTGGAGAGATCTGCTCAGACTGAAAGT
>KQ996432.1:487430-521551 GCA_001598015.1 Dorcoceras hygrometricum
GATTTCATTAGAGGGTGGTGAAATCGTTAAAATAGTGGGAGGGTAATTCATAAAACTAAATGACCTTGTTTTATGTCTTAGCGCTTTTCATATATAGTTTGTAATGCATGTCTTTTTTTCTTTTCAGTATAAACTGCTTTATAATGTCTTCGATCAAAAACCCACTCGCTGCTATATTGGATAGCAACAAGTTCATCGGTCTGAACTACCAAGACTGGCTTCGGAACCTCAACACTATGTTGGCTTCGGAGAAATTTCTCTATACGATAGAGAAGAGCCCTCCGAAGAAAGCCCCTGCCGATATCAGCCCTGAGGAGCTGGTTACGCTTAAAAAATGGTGGGACGACGAGCTTAAGACTCGATGCTATGTGATGGCATCGATGTCTAACGAAATGCAACGGCGCTTTGAGAAGACGAAGTATGCTGCTGACATACTCTTTCATCTCAAGGAACTGTATGGGGAGAACTCTCGACATGAGAGGTTCACCGCTGTCAAGGAGCTTATGACGAGCCGCATGCGCGATGGGACTTCGGTCCGCGAGCATGGGGTTCGTATGATTGGGCTCGTTGAAAATCTGGCGGGCCTTGATATCACACTTCCACACGAGCTGTCTGTGGATGTGCTTCTCCTCTCACTACCCGCTGCATTCGACCCCTTTGTGGTCAACTTCAACATGAACAAGCTGGCAGCCACCCTTGAAAAGGTGGTTAACATGCTGGTCGTGTTTGAGGGAACCATAAAGAAGGACAAGCCCGTCCTCCTTATGGGCTCTTCTTCCTCTGCGAAGAAGGGGCCCAGACGCAAGGGAAAGAAGTGTTCTGCCCCTGCGAAGGAGGAAAAGCCCACTAAGAAGCCCAAGGAAAAGGCTTCCAAGCCAAACAAGTCCGATGATGTTTTCCACCACTGCCACAAGCCTGGGTATTGGAGGAGGAACTGCAAGGATTACCTCGAGCAGTTGCGAACTGCAAAAGGTATGTTCTATATCGAAATAAATATGTCTCTTAATTCGACTTCTTGGGTACTTGATACCGGATGTGGATCTCATATCTGCAATGATTTGCAGGTGATGACAAGAAGCCAGAAGAAGTTGGTGAGAAACAGCTTTCGACCCCTGAGTTTGTGCAGCACATGAGGGATCAGGTTTCGTTAATTCGAAGTAGGATGAAGGCTGCACAAGATCGCTTCACTAGCTATGCTAACAGAAGATGCCGACCTCTGGCATTCGAAGTTGGTGATAGAGTGTTCCTTAAGATTTCTCCTTTCAAAAGTGTTATGAGGTTCTTTAAGGGCAAATTGTTAGAGTAGATGCCCAACTAGCCAACTTGTGGCGTGTGGTTTTTATTGACTCTTGTGTACAACAATCTTTATAATGGTATTCGCATTTCATTATGGCATTCTTTATTTTCATTATGATTATAATGTTAACAATTTTGTTGGATAAAGACCTAGAATGCACCATAGTGTATGTTAGATGTGATAGTGGATATGATGGCTATCATAAAACACATCTAATAGTCACTGTACATTCTGAACTCGTTCCTAGTCGATTGGACCGTCAAAATGAGGATAAGGCCGCCCGAGCTTGAGATTAGCATCTGCGATGTGAAGTACCATATTTCATTGGTAGGGAACATTGTGATGTTCTGAGCATGCAGATGGATAGTGACCTGGTGATCTATCGAACTACCCTCGTTCGGACTTTCCAAATGGTTACCATTTGTCGAGTGGATAAGTCTGAGGTCTTGGTTGTACTGATTAGTCCTCATTACCCGAAACGTCATTGAGACTCTACATGATAGGAGCCTCACTTTGACCCGTTTACCGACTCACTTGGGGTCATTAGGTGGCGGGATTGGGTGAGGTCCCGATGCATGTAGGAGTCGATGCTTCGTTGTCGAGGATTCACAGCTCGCTCTCATGCGTGGATATCCTATGCTATCTGAGGGGACAATAGTGTATAAATCTCTGGCCAGAGTACTGGATGTGTTTTAGGTAAATGGGTTTACCTAGTTACACTCGCGATGTCACTATTCGATCTCCAAGATGTATGCATAGTTATCGGATCTTTAGCGACTCTCGATTTACCAATGGTCGTTGATCGGGCCTGTACCGGGCAGCCCATGAAGTTTTCGGGCCAATATTTGATATTGTGCCGATTTTGGTCGGACCAAAATTGATTTTAAAATTTATGAGATTTTGGGCCTAAAATTGTTTTAGGCCCAATATGATGCAATTAAAATTACAAAATGTGATTTATTTTATGAAATATGATTTTATAATTAAAATATGATTTTGTTGATTAAAATATGATTTTGTCGACGAAATACGATTTTATTATAAAATGCTATTTTATAATTAAAATATGATTTTGTAGAAAATTACCAAATATGATTTTATTATTTAATTTATGTCAATTAATTTGATTGATTGCATGTTTGGGATGATCGAGAGCCGTGCCCAATGTGTTAGGTGTATGCAATAGGTTTTGCGATTTCGATTGTAAATATTTTGTTGATATCGTTATTAAAGTGGGTCTGTTTGTGGCCCGTTCCCACCCCTACAAATTTGTATCCCAATGTGTCATGTCAATTTAAATGTAAATTACTAGATTTAATGGGAGGACATTTGAAGACGGTAGGCATGACGATCAAAGATATTGAAGACCAAAGATCTGTAAAACCGGAAGCAATTGTAATAGGATTGCATTGCATATTGCATTTCACCTAGGACTGGACCCAGGTCCGTGATTGGCAACCACGGACCACATAGCTCTCGCGATCGATCATCCCAATTTTTATATATGCGATATATATGTTTAGTTGAATCCGCATGTTTTAAATTGTGATTTAAAATTGCATTAGACCAAATTTTCAAAAATAAAATCCCTCGTTTCAAATATGATTTAAAACTAATATCAAGATTAAAAGTTTATTCGATAAACTAATTGAATTTAAATCTTTTTAAAATTATCCCTACCTTCCATCAAGAATGGGTGTACGCCGATGCTACCCGCATACATGGCTCGACTCATATTATTGAGGGAGTTGTGTATGTCGGAAAGCTGTACACGTCATTGACACTCGTTGTGATTCGGTTGGAACTCCCTTTAACGTTGGCTCATATTATTGGGGACGTTAAGGGGACCGTACTTTTCGACTCAACATTGATGGGTCATCTTGACACGTGATAGTAATCGGTGTCATATTATTGGGCCCTTACTGGACGTGAGGTAAAATACATGGAGGTTTCACCGGTTGCAATTGGGTTCTACCTTTTGGGGGTCATGGTTGGCTAATATTATTCAGGACCATGATCGCTTGATTGGACTCCGTGTGCCCACTAAGGAAACTTGTTTTCCCGTTTTTATTAGAGGGTGGTGAAATCGATAAAATAATTGAAGGGTAATTCATAAAACTTAACGACCTTGTTTTATGTCTTCGCGTTATTTCATATATAGTAGTAATGTATGTCTGTTTTCTTTTCATTATAACTGCATTTATAATGTCTTCGATCAAAAACCCACTCGCTGCTATACTGGATAGCAACAAGTTCACCGGTCTGAACTACCAAGACTGGCTTCGAAACCTCAACATTGTGTTGGCTTCGGAGAAACTTCTTTATACGATAGAGAAGAGGGCTACACTCAAAGGCAAGGTGTTGACTATGATGAAACCTTTTCACCAGTCGCAATGTTCAAGTCGATTAGAATCTTACTAGCCATAGCCACGTGGTACGACTATGAGACATGGCAAATGGATGTGAAAACTGCGTTCCTTAATGGAAACATTAAGGAAGAGATCTATATGACGCAGCCTGAGGGTTTCTTATCTGTAGGAAGTGAGCATAAGGTATGCGAACTTCAGAGATCGATCTACGGTCTCAAACAAGCATCGAGGAGTTGGAACCTGAGATTCGATGAAACAATTAAGGAATTTGGTTTCATCAAGAATCCCGAGGAGCCATGTGTATATAAGAAGGTAGTTAAAAGCGCTGTGACATTCCTTGTACTTTACGTTGATGACATTCTACTCATTGGGAATGATGTAGGAATGCTGCAGTCAACTAAAGTATGGTTGTCTAGTAGATTATCGATGAAGGACATGGGTGAAGCATCCTATATTCTTGGAATACAGATCTATCGGGATAGATCGAAACGGATGCTCGGACTCACCCAAGCCACCTACATCGATACCATACTTAAGAGGTTCTATATTGAAGAGTCCAAGATAGGACACCTACCTATGAGCCACGGGGTCACTCTATCTAGGTCTATGTGTCCGAAGACTGATGATGAGATCGAGAGTATGATACGTGTGCCATATGCCTCGGCAATATGTAATATTATGTATGGCATGATCTCAACTAGACCGGATGTCGCATATGCTCTGAGTGTCACGAGCCGCTACCAGGCCAACCCCGGCCAATTGCATTGGAAGGCCGTGAAAGATATTCTTAAGTACTTACGAAGGACTAAGAGTATGTTCATGGTCTTTGGGGGTGGTGATCTGAAATTGGAAGGCTACACTGATTCTAGCTTCCAATGTGACGTGGATGATTCTAAGTCAACCTCTGGATTTTTATTCATGCTCAATGGTGGTGCTGTCTCTTGGAAGAGTCCAAGCAAGACACCATCGCGGATTCAACCACTGAGGCTGAGTACATCGCAGCATCAGCTGCTGCTAAGGAGGCAGTTTGGATAAGGAATTTCTTCCAAGAGTTGGGCATCATTCCTGATGGAGTTGGTCCAGTACCGGTATACTGCGACAACACGGGTGCTGTTGCGCAAGCAAAGGAGCCTAGTTCTCACCAAAGATCCAAACATATACTGAGGAAATACCACATAATCCGGGATATTGTGGCTAGAGGTGACATAGCAGTTGAGAGGGTCGCCTCTGCAGACAACATTGCTGATCCACTTACGAAGCCCTTGACAGGACCGTTGTTTGAAAAACATCACGGAACAATGGGACTGCGTCTGATGAGTAGTTGGCTATAGGGAAAGTGTGAGATTGTTAGAGTAGATGCCCAACTATCCAACTTGTGGCGTGTGGGTTTTATTGACTCTTGTGTACAAAAATCTTTATATATGGTATTCGCATTTCTTTATGGCATTCTTTATTTTCATTATCATTATAATGTTAACAATTGTGTTGGATAAAGACCTAGAATGCACCATAGTCTATGTTAGATGTGATAGTGGATATGATGGCTATCATGAAACACATCTAATAGTCACTGTACATTCTGAACTCGTTCCTAGTCGATTGGGCCATCAAAATGAGGATAAGGTCGCCCGAGCTTGAGACTAGCATCTGCGATGTGAAGTACCATATTTCATTGGTAGGGAACTTTGTGATGTTCTGAGCATGCAGATGGATAGTGACCTGGTGATCTATCGAACTACCCTCGTTCGGACTTTCCAAGTGGTTACCATTTGTCGAGTGGATAAGTCCGAGGTCTTGGTTGTACTGATTAGTCCTCACGACTTGAAACGTCATTGACACTCTACATGATAGGCGTCTCACTTTGACCCGTTTGCCGACTCACTTGGGGTCATGAGGCGGCGGGATTGGGTGAGACCCCGATGCATGTAGGAGTCGATGCATCGTTGTCGAGGATTCACCGCTCGCAGACATGCGTGGATATCCTATGCTATGTGAGGTGATAATAGTGTATAAATCTCTGGCCAGAGAACTATAAGTGTTTTAGGTAAATGTGTTTACCTAGTTACACTCGCGATGTCACTATTCGATCTCCAAGATGTATGCATAGCTATCGGATCTATAGAGACTCTCGATTTACCAATGGTCGTTGATCTGATCGGGATATATGGATTGAAAGGACCGTACTGTACGCTAACCACGACCAACTGGTTCTTGCAGGCACTATCAGTGATACCTAGGGGATCATGGGGCGATGTTGCTAGACGCTCTTACCATGATCCGTTGGGCAAGTCCGGAATTGTGATTCCGGAGCCGCAATGGTTGTGGGCCCACGGCTAGCTGTATCCCTGAACCATTGAGGGTCACACAAGTATTGGATTCGAGATTCCCACACGGATACTCAGCTCCATGTGTTGAGCATGAGAAGAGGATTTTGGGGAGTGCGAATTCCTAAAAGTCAACAGTGGTCAAATAGTGATTTACGCCGTTGAGGGGCAAAACGGTCATTTTGCACTGGGGTTCTGAAAAATAGTTTTTCAGATCATAGTATTCAGTTTGGTAACTGGTCGATCGGTCCGATCTGATCGGCGATAGGAGTTACGATGAAGTCACGGTGATGGGGATGAACTGAATGTTCATCCGTTGGACCCGAGCCCGTTGGGCCGGTCCAAGTCCATCACTAAGTCTATTTAATATAGACTTAGGCTTCATAACATAACACTTAACTCATAACACTAAAACCCTAACCCTAGAGCTTGAGAAGCCGCCGCCTCCCTTCCTCTCCTCACGCCGCCGCCGCCGCCGCCGTTCGCCGGAAATTGTTCCGGCCAATCTTTAGAGGAGAATCCATCCGCGCCGATCTCGTCAGACCTTCTAGTGCAGGCTGACGGAGAAGTCTCGTATCCGGTCATGGACCTGATTGACGTTATTTACCGCCGCCTACCGTGTAGTGCCGGTTTCCTTGCGATACTGGTCGGAGCCAGGCTCGAGTTGCCAGAAAGGTAACCCCGAGAAACACCCTATGAATGTCATAGATTGATTTGTTAATTGAATTGTATTGATCGTCTCCCGGCCAAATTTTGTTCTTCCGCTGCCTCGCCGGGAGACGTGATCCGGATCCGTCGTGGTTCCCCAACAGTGGTATCAGAGCTGAGGTTCGGATCTGATCAATATGATTACTGCCTTATTGTATATAATATTGAAATTTCAGATCGAACAAAAATTTTTCCGGCCAGCCAGCCGCTGTCGCATGCGGCGAGATCAACCGGCCGATTCACACGCATGTGCGCGCGCGATTGTATGCGCGCTTGTCGCGCATCTCGGACGCTGCGCCTTGCACTTTCCACGCTTGTCGCGCACCTCGGCCGCCGCTGCTCCGTGCTCTTGCCGCACGATGGCGCATGAAGATCGGCCGCTGCGCCGTGCGCTTACCGCGCTTGTCGCGCACCTCGGCCGCTGCACCGTGCGCTTGCCGCACGATGGTGCACGATGATCGGCCACCACACGCGCCACCGGCCATCGCTCACTGATCATGCGCAACCAGGAAATGCCATGCGCGCTGGCCGTGCATGGTGGCCGGCCAAAGGCCGCTGGCCTCATGCACATGTTTGCGCGCGGGCCGAGATCGGCGCGCGGCCGTGCGCCTGGAATAGCACGATGATCGGGCGCCACACGCGCAAGCTGTTGCGCCGCTCGATGGCTGGACGCCGTGCACTCGTTGCGCGCGGCTGTGCTTCGCGCCTGGCTTGATGTTGTGCGCGGCCGTGCTTCGCTCTTGGCGCGACGTTGCGCGGCTGCCGCGCGCGAATTTCGTGGGTGGCTGCCGCCGTCGGCGACCGCGGCTCCGGAGATGCTCCGGCGATGTCGTGATGGCTGAATTCTCCTATGGTTTTGTTCGGGCCTGTCCCGGGCAGCCCGTGAAGTTTTCGGGCCGATATACGATATCGGGCCCGTTTTGGTCGATTTTGAAATTTTGAGATTTTTGGGCCTAAAATTGTTTTAAGCCCAATATGATATAATTAAAATTAGCAAAATGTGATATTAATTGTAAAATATGATTTTATAATGAAATATGATTTTGTTGATTAAAATCTGATTTTATCGACAAAATACGATTTTATTATAAAATGCGATTTTATATTTAAAATATGATTTTGCGATAAATAATTAGATTATTTATTTATGCATGTTAATTAGATTATCTACATGATTGGGATGATCGAGAGCCGTGCCCAATTTGTTAGGTGTATGCGATAGGTTTTTGTGATTCGGTTTGTAAATATTTTGATTATCATTTAAAGTGGACCTGTTTGTGGCCCGTTCCCACCCCTTGATAAATGTATCCCTTGTATGTCATGGTAAATTTAAATGTAAAATTACTAGATTTAGTGGGAGGACATCCGAAGACGGTGGATATGACGATCAAGATATTGAAGACCGAAGATCTGTAAAACCGGAAGCATTGTAATAGGATTGTATTGCATATTGCATTACCCCTAGGATTGGACCCAGGTCCGTGATTAGCAACCACGGACCGCATAGCTCTCGCGATCGATCATCCCAATTTTTATATATGTGATATATAGTTTAATTGAATCCGCAAGTTGCATGTTTTTTAAATTTGATTTAAAATTAATGCATGAGACCAAATTTTCAAAAATAAAAATCCCTCGTTTTAAATATGATTTAAAACTAATATCAAGACAAATGTTTATTCGATAAACTAAAGGGTATTTAAAATTGTTTAAATTTCCCTACCTTCCATCAACAATGGGTGTACGTCGATGCTACCCGTATACATGGCCCGACTCATATTATTGAGGGGGTCATGTATGCCGGAAAGCTGTCCACACAATTGAAAACTGTTGTGAGTCGGTGGGAACTCCCTTTAACGTTGGCTCATATTATTGGGGACGTTAAGGGGACCGTCCTTCACGACTCAACATTGATGGGTCAATCTTGACACGTCATAGTAAACGGCGTCATATTATTGGGCCCTTACTGGACGTGAGGTGAATACATGGAGGTTGCACCGGCTGCAATCGGAAACTACCTTTCAGGGGTCATGGATGGCTGATATTATTCGGGTCCATAATCGCTTGATTGGGCTCCTTGTACCCACTAAAGAAACCTGTTTTCTCGATTTCATTAGAGGGTGGTGAAATCGTTAAAATAGTGGGAGAGTAATTCATAAAACTAAATGACCATGTTTTATGTCTTAGCGTTTATTATTTATAAAGTCAGTAATGCATGTCTGTTTTCTTTTCAGTATAACTGCTATAAAAATGGTTTCGATAAAAACCCGCTTGCTGCTATACTGGATAGCAACAGGTTCACTGGTCTTAACTATCAAGACTGGCTCCGCAACCTTAATCTTGTACTGGCTTCAGAGAAGCTTCACGACTATGAGATATGGCAAATGGATGTGAAAACTGCGTTCCTTAATGGAAACATTAAGGAAGAGATCTATATGACGTAGCCTGAGGGTTTCACATCTGTTGGAAGCGAGCATAAGGTATGCAAGTTTCAGAGATCGATCTACGGTCTCAAACAAGCATCGCGAAGTTGGAACCTGAGATTCGATGAAACAATTAAGGAATTTGGTTTCATCAAGAATCTCGAGGAGCCATGTGTGTATAAGAAGGTAGTTAAAAGCGCTGTGACATTCCTCGTACTTTATGTTGATGACATTCTACTCATTGGGAATGATGTAGGAATGCTGCAATCAACTAAAGTCTGGTTGTATAGTAGATTTTCGATGAAGGACATGGGTGAAGCATCCTATATTCTTGGAATACAGATCCATCTGGATAGATCTAAACGGATGCTCGGACTCACCCAATCTACCTACATCGATACCATACTTAAGCGGTTCTCTATGGAAGAGTCCAAGAGAGGACACCTACCTATGTGCCACGGGGTCACTCTATCTAAGTCTATGTGTCCAAAGACTGATGAGGAGAGCAAGAGTATGACACGTGTGCCATATGCCTCGGCAATAGGTAGTATTATGTATGGAATGATCTCGACTAGACCAGATGTCGCATATGCTCTGAGTGTCATGAGCCGCTACCAGGCCAACCCCGGACAATTGCATTGGAAGGCCGTGAAGGATATTCTTAAGTACTTGCGAAGGACTAAGAATATGTTCATGGTCTATGGGGATGGTGAACTGAAACTGGAAGGCTACACTGATTCTAGCTTCCAGTGCGACGTGGATGATTCGAAATCTACCTCTGGATTTGTATTCATGCTCAATGGTGGTGCTGTCTCTTGGAAGAGTTCCAAGCAAGACACCATCACGGATTCAACCACCGAGGCTGAGTACATCGCAGCATCAACTGCTGCTAAAGAGGCCGTTTGGATAAGGAATTTCGTCCAAGAGTTGGGCGTCATTTCTAATGGAGTTGGTCCAGTCCCGGTGTACTGCGACAACACGGGTGCCGTTGCGCAATCAAAGGAGCCTAGGTCTCACCAAAGATCCAAACACATACTGAGGAAATACCACACAATCCGGGATATTGTGGCTAGAGGTGACATAGCAGTTGAGAGAGTCACCTCTACGGACAACGTTGCTGATCCACTTACGAAGCCCTTGCCTGGACCGTTGTTTGAAAAACATCACAAAACAATGGAACTACGTCTGATGAGTAGTTGGCTTTAGGGCAAGTGGGAGATTATTAGAGTAGATGCCCAACTAGCCAACTTGTGGCGTGTGGGTTTATAGACTCTTGTATATGACAATCTTTATATATGATATTCGCATTTATTTATATGGCGTTCTTTACTTTCATTGTGTTGTATGATGATTAACAATTGCGTTGAGTAAAGACCTAGAATGCACTAAAGTGTATGTTAGATGTGATAGTGGGTATGACGGCTATCATGAAACACATCTAATAGTCACTGTGTATTCTGAATAAGTTCCTAGTCGATTGGGCCGTCAAAATCAGGATAAGGCCGCCCGAGCTTGAGAGTAGTATCTGCGATGCGAAGTACCATGTTTCATTGGTAGGGAACATTGTGATGTTCTGAGCATGCAGATAGATAGTGACCTGGTGATCTATCGAACTACCCTCGTTCGGACTTTCCAAGTGGTTACCATTTGTCGAGTGGATAAGTCCGAGGTCTTGGTTGTACTGATTAGTCCTCACGACTCGAAACGTCATTGACACTCTACATGATAGGCGTCTCACTTTGACCCGTTTGCCGACTCACTTGGGATCATCAGGCGTCGGGATTGGGTGAGACCCCGATGCATGTAGGAGTCGATGCATCGTTGTCGAGGATTCACCGCTCGCAGACATGCGTGGATATCCTCTGCTATCTGAGGGGATAATAGTGTATAAATCTCTGGCCAGAGTACTAGAAGTGTTTTAGGTAAATGTGTTTACCTAGTTACACTCGCGATGTCACTATTCGATCTCCAAGATGTATGCATAGCTATCGGATCTATAGAGACTCTCGATTTACCAATGGTCGTTGATCTGATCGGGACATATAGATTGAAAGGACCGTACTGTACGCTAACCACGACCAACTGGTTCTTGCAGGCACTATCAGTGATACCTAGGGGATCATGGGGCGATGTTGCTAGACGCTCTTACCATGATCCGTTGGGCAAGTCCGGAATTGTGATTCCGGAGAAATAGTTTTTCAGATCATAGTATTCAGTTTGGTAACTGGTCGATCGGTCCGATCTGATCGGTGATAGGAGTTACGATGAAGTCACGGTGATGGGGATGAACTGAATGTTCATCCGTTGGACCCGAGCCCGTTGGGCCGGTCCAAGTCCATCACTAAGTCTATTTAATATAGACTTAGGCTTCATAACATAACACTTAACTCATAACACTAAAACCCTAACCCTAGAGCTTGAGAAGCCGCCGCCTCCCTTCCTCTCCTCACGCCGCCGCCGCCGCCGCTACTCGCCGCCACCGCCGCCGTTCGCCGAAAATTGTTCCGGCCAATCTTTCGAGGAGAATCCGTCCGCACCGATCTCGTCAGACCTTCTAGTGCAGGCTGACGAAGGAGTATCGTATCCGATCGTGGACCTGATTGACGTTATCTACCGCCGCCTACCGTGAAGTGCCGGTTTCCTTGCGATACTGGTCGGAGCCAGGCACGAGTTGCTACAAAGGTAACCCCGAGAAACACCCTATGAATGTCATATATTGATTTGTTAATTGAATTGTATTGATCGTCTCCGGCCAAATTTTGTTCTTCCGCTGCCTCGTCGGGAGGCGTGATCCGGATCCACCGTGGTTCCCCAACAAGTACTGGATGTGTTTTAGGTAAATGGGTTTACCTAGTTACACTCGTGATGTCACTATTCGATCTCCAAGATGTATGCATAGTTATCGGATCTTTAGTGACTCTCGATTTACCAATGATCGTTGATCTGATCGGGATATATGTTTTGAAAGGACCGTATTGTACGCTAACCACGACCAACTGGTTCTTGCAGGCACTATCAGTGATACCTAGGGGATCATGGGGAGATGTTGCTAGGCGCTTTACCATGATCCGATGACAAGTCCGAAATTATGATTTCGGAGTCACAATGGTTGTGGGCCCATGGCTAGCTGTATCCCTGAACCATTGAGGGTCACACAAGTACTGGATTCATGATTCACGCACGGAAACTGAGCTCAACGTGTTGAGCATAGGAGGAGGAATTTAGGGAGTGCGACTTCCTAAAAGTCAACAGGGGTCAAATTGCGATTTCCCAAAGTTGAGGGGCTAAACTGTAATTTTGGTCTAGGATATCTGAAAAATTGTTTTCGCATCATAATACTCAGTTTTGGAAACTGTGTAGATCGGTCCGATCTGATCGTCGATCGGAGTTATGATGAATTCAGGTTGGTAGGGATGAACCGAATGTTCATACGTTGGACTGGGCCCGCCCCAGGTCCAATGGGCCGGTTCAAGCCCATCACACCTATACTTATTCTTGAGCCTAGGGTTGTATAACACAAAAACTCCAAACCCTACTCCAAGCGCCTCCCACCTCTTCCTCTCCTCCCCTTCGGCCGATGCCACCCACACGCGCCGCCGTCGGCCACGTGACGCCGCCCTATTCGCCGGACTTGCTCCGGCCTCCGCGAAGAGGAGATTCCGTTCGTGTCAAATTCTTTAGTCCTTCTAGTGCAGGCTGACGAAGGATTCGTGCTTCCGGTCGTGGACCTGATTAGACGATCTACCGCCGCCTACCTTTTGAAGTGCCGGTTTCCTTGTGGAACTGGTCGGAGCCAGGCGCCTAGATGCCAGCAAGGTAACGATTCAAACATCCTATGCATGGATTATAGAATTGTTTGTAATGTATTGAACG
Organism: Dorcoceras hygrometricum; assembly: GCA_001598015.1. NCBI lineage: Eukaryota > Viridiplantae > Streptophyta > Magnoliopsida > Lamiales > Gesneriaceae > Dorcoceras > Dorcoceras hygrometricum. The sequence goes on from KQ996432.1 coordinate 500,425, forward strand.
TATCTCGGGGCAAATATTTAACTTCCGTTGCGCCCCCGGGAACGGGATCCGGATCTGCCATTGTCGCCAACACAAATTAGCTCCAAGATTTGTTGGTCCCTTTGAAATTATTGAGAGGATTGGACAATTGGCTTATAGATTTCAGCTGCCTGATGAATTAGCACGATACATGGTGTTTTTCATGTGTCAATGTTGAGAAAATATGAGCTAGATCCGTCCCATGTATTGAGGACTGATGAAGTTGAGCTAGATTCTGCCTTGAGTTATATTGAATATCCAGTTCAGATTCTGGATAGAAAGGAGAAGCAGTTGAGGAATAAGGTAATTCCGTTGGTGATGGTCCACTGAGTAAGCATGGACAAGAAGAAGCTACTTGGGAAGTAGAGGAGAAGATGAGACAGGAATGGCCTCATCTTGTTTGAGCTTTGACAGTGGAGTTGTGTTGGTGAGTTTTGATGTTTTGGAAATTCTTCCCTGTGTTTGCCTTTGATTTCGAGGACGAAATCTCTTAAGGTGGGGAGAATGGGAGGATTGAGATTCGAAAATTTGATTAATCGGGAGTTATTGATTTTCGAATTTCATATTTTGATTTGAGTCGCTAGGCGCTATCGGGAGAAATCTATGTTGAAATTGGAGTGGATTTGTTGAGTCTTTCGATAGGGATCTGGTCCCAGTTAGTATTCAAGTGTGAGTACTCAGTTGTGGTGTTAGCGAGAGATATCTGAGTAGTCGAGTTTGGCGCGAGGACTGAAGCGTCGTCGTTTCGCAAATTCAGATGTCTCGCTAGTGGGTGAAATATGTTCAATGGCGTGACCAGATGTCAACGCGGGTCAACGATGCTGGGTAGCTAGCGAGCGCTGATATGAGAGTAGCGAGAGACATCTGTTAGCGTTAGCGCGCGGATGTGAGAAGCTGCCACGTGTTGGTCAACACAACTGAGTTGACTGCTGCTGTTAGCGCTGTTCAGATGTTGCTAGCGATAGAGAGATCTGTTCCAGATGTTGAAGCTCTGCTACGTCGTTTTGATTAGTTAGCGCGACGTCGTTTGCTGTTATTCGTCGTGGAGTGTAGCGAAGTCCGGTTTGTGACAGCTGAGCCAGCTGTGAGTGAGTGCTGGATTCAGATGTGAGGATTCCTGTTGTAGTGTAAGATGGGATCTGAGTTGTTAAGAGCAAAATCTGGATTCGAAGATTTATATACAAGTGCTAATCGACACTTAGCGTATTTTCGACCCCGATAATTCTTATCTCCTGTCTTTTTGAAACCCTCGATAGTTACTGTTCACCGAGCACTATTTCTCCGATTTGGCGTCGATTTCCGCCATTGTTTGGAGCAAGACTGGTGGCGTTGAGCTCGTCTTGCTTAGCTCTTTCGATTGTTACCAGTTAGGAGACCTGATTCAACGCGTAGGAGGAGCGCGAAGGAATCTCAGTCTTCGTGAAATTCTATGACAGTTGACCCGAGAACTCCTTAGTTCAATTGAGCTTCTGGGTAAGAGTTCCTTACTGATTTGAGCTTAGTTCTAGTTGTTAGAACAGCATCGATAGGTAGAACCAGATATGGGTTTTAACCGTAGACAGTAAGGTGTAGAAGTTCAGATTTGAGCTAAATATGAGATGTCTTGATAGATATGAGCTCCCAGGAAGTTCCTGCTGTGTTTGCGGAGTCCAGCGAAGGAGAAGATTGGTGAAGGCTGTGTTTCCATGTCCTGGTGAGATTTGTTGAGATGGAATATGAGCATTGAGGTACGAATTGAGCTTCTGATTACAGCTTTGGCATAAGCGTGTAGTGTTTTGAAGCATGAATGATGCTCTGTGGAATTTGTTCTCTGAGTATTGTGTTATACGTGAACAAATGTGGATTATGCTTGAATTTATGTGTTCTGTTTACGTGAATTATTCATGTTGAAATTAGATTTGAATTTCATGGCATACATGCATACATATTGAGCCTATTGATTGATTGATTGAGAACCAAGAAAGAGCCACGTTGTGATCGGCAGAAATATGTGTCGTTCCTGAAAGGTCCAACGCTATCATCAGAGTGGTGACCGATTGGTTAGTCGTGTCTGAATACCACCGAGCTGTGATGGATAATTGAGTGGCCTGCCCTGAAGATCACGGACCGATGATTTCCACCGGTTGATTAGCTGTGCGTGGTATAGATGCTCGCCTTTGATTTTCCAGCTGACTCGTTGGCCTAGATTGACCAATCCTTTGATATCCCTCATGCATTCATGTTTTTATATACTGCATGTTTATGAGTTGCTGTTATCTTAGTGCTCTTCGTACTGAGGTTTGACCTCGTATTTCTTTTCCTGATTTTGTGTCTTGGGTCTGTGTTGCCCATTGCAGGAGCTACAGGTAATCTGGCTGGGCAGAGTGGAGCTTCAGCTAGTAGATCCCCGTTTGGTTGAGTCCCAGAGTATTTATGTTATGTATTGAACCAGAGGATGCCCTGAGTTTCTATTTATGTAGGGGATCTGTATTGAGATTTATTTGATTACCTGTCTCTGTTTGGATTTGAGTTAAATCCTATTTTGAGTATGTATTATTTTGAATGACTATTTTGAGTTCAGGCCCATGTATTTCGAATAATTTTTAAGCCCTATTTTATGCTTCCGCTATTATGTGCTTAATTGTATTGTTAATCCTTGTTGATTAGCACGGGGCCTGACACCATACCTAGGATGAGGTCAAATCCTGACATCGCAACACCACCAAGTCGGCCCTGATGGCATGATCCTGTAACATCATCGTCAATTCCTGCACAACGCTGGTCATCGTCAACTCCTCTCCTGACGGAACCATCACGACGAGAGCTACTCCCAAGCCCTCCGGAATAATACCCATCCTTTGTGTGAATGCAATTGAAATAAACGAGTGGGTCGCCCATGAGTCTATCAAGGCGAGGGTACTGACACCAAGCACACGAATCTAGCCTGAAACAGAAACGTCACACAGGTACGCGTTTATGGTCAAACTAGATTTCCAAAAAGCAGTTTAGATGCCTAAGACATTTCTAAGTTCGCTAGTCCTATCGTCTAAGTTCTCAACGCAAGTCCTACAAGATCTAACAGTTCTGTTAAAATAAATTTTATAATTTTTGGTGATAACAAAATAAGGCTACGAACTGATCTAAAGTATTCGCAGATGATAACAGATTCCGTGACGTCATAACATTGTATTGAAGATTTTAGATTCGGGAGTTCTGAGTTAAGTTGCGTTGACATCTATGTTGACTATTTGGGAATTAATCAGAACTGAGCAGAGTTAAGTATTCAGAGATTCAGATTTCTGTTATCGGGTTGATGCTTTCGAATCAGATTCGGGTATTTGGATCAGTTGATATTCGGGTCGGTTAATTCAGATATCGGGTCAGGTTTTCAGAGTTGAAAGTATTCAGACATGATTCAGACATCTCAGTAACAGATTCCGTTATATTGACTCAGGAGGTATTATTCAGATTTGAGAACATAAACAGATTCTACTCAAGTTACTTCAGATATCAGCATTTCAGATATCGTTACAGAGCAAGCAGCGTTCATCAGATTTGAGGTTATCAGAATTGTTTGATTCAGACTTAGGAACAGTGTACTTTCAGAAGTCGCTAACATCTCAGATATGATAGAGAATCGGCGATACTTTAGATATGATTAAGATACATACAGAGAGTGACTTTCAGCTTTCTATATTGAGACAGATGTGAGCTTCGAATATCTTTAGATATTTTAAGAGGATTATTTGATGAGAATCAACGGTCATTATTTAATCGTATAAAAGCCTAGAATTAAGGAGACAAGATCAGAGCTATTTTGGGTAAATTGCATAGTACGCAGAGTGCTTGATACGATGATTACCAGCTTTGGTATATAAGTCAATTTAGCCCTGACAAGCGCAGTTTATCTTTTTCATTATATTAATGGAGCATTAAATGCTATGATACGATGAAGATATTCAAAGGAGCTTATCTCTACTGGCTACATTTATTGACCGTTGAAGACAAAGAGTATAAAAGGCTAAAGAATTCAAATGAAGAAGTCTTCTGCTCCTCTCCTCTATCAGTGATTCACAACGATTATTCTTTGTCATCAAAAAGCTCTCAAAATATTCACTGGAACTTTTCATTGCAAAAACATTCTAAGTCCAGTATTACAACTCAAAGAGCATTCAAGTTCAGTCTTCATAGTTTTAACCTTCGAGTTATCTTCTGGTTTACATTTGTAAACAGTTCTTGTTGATAAAAGAACCAGAAGATTTACAATACTCAATAGCATCGAATTTCATTGTAATATTCATTTTTGAGTCTGTAACGAACTTGCTGTGTGAAGCAGTTCGAGAAATCATATTGTTTGTAATTTGCAGTATATCTACGTGAGTTGGAGATAGCTAGGAGTTCATCTTGAGCGAGGCTGATAGGATCAATATGGCTCGAAAAAAATAGGCCTAGGAGTTCAGAAGGGGGGTTGAATGAACTCCTTGGTATTTTTAAATATTTTCGAAACCTTTAAAACGATTTTTACAAGCACCCGCTTAACTTAAACCCGAGTTACCAGATTTAAGGTATCTCAGTTGTACTGCTGATTTCTTGGCTAACAATAAATGCGCAGAAATAAGCCAATCAATCAGTGAACAGTTAACGCTTAAATAAATGAGATAATGTAAAAGTATAGTGTCAAGAATTTGTTTATGGAAGTTTCGGATATCAATATCCTACGTCTCCCCTTCTTCCTTTTCAGGAAGGTTCCACTAGAAGTGTTTGATGTTTACAGCCTCTGTAACCACCCAGTCACCGAGCCTCGCTCAGGATGAACTCCTAGCAATCTCCAATCAACAAGCAGACGCAGCTGTTGAATACAAGTAATAAGGATTTCTATCAAACGGCTTTGTGTAGCACGTTTGTTACAGACTCAACAATGAATGATACAATGGAATGCAAAGTTATTGAGACTGTAAATCTTCTTGTTTTAACAATAAAACTCGATTACACAAGGTAACCAGAAGATGTATCTCGATGGTAATATCTGTGAAGGCTTGAACGGTGAAGTGTTCTTCGAGATTAGGATACTTGACTTAGAAAAATTTCTGCAATGTGAATTTTCAGTGTGAGACCTGAAAATGTGTTAAAGATTAATTGTTGGATTAATCGGTCTTTTAGGATTTTGGTGGTTCAGAATTCTATTTGAAGGTTTCGTTTGCATTTTCGGGTTAGATTTCACTTTTAGAGCAATTCTAGAAGTTTTCGTGTCGTATTGGTTTAGCGCTAGCGATCGCTGTTGCGGGCGTTAAGTTCGCCAGATATGATGACGTGGGATGTGCGACGTCGTATTGGCTTTGTAGGGATCTGTTGTAGCTTAGTGCTTTGATCAAATTTGCTGACGTGTGCGGAGCGACGTCGTTTTGATTAGAGCTTGTTGTGTTGCGTTGCGGTTGCTGGCGTGAGCTTCGCACTGTTGAAGAAGCTGTTGGGTATCAGCTACGTACTGTTCCCGTTGCTGTCGGAAGCTGTGATTGTTATGTTAGTGTCGTTGGAATCTGTTTGTGTCGGTGGATTTTAAAACATATTTCTCGTGTGTATATAAGCAGAAAGGCTTGGCCTTTGTTCCATTTTAATCAGATTACATACTTAGCGAAAATTCTCCCGACTTTTATCCTTTGTTCGTGAACCATAGAACACTGTTCACCGTGAGTTTCCGGCGAATCCCTGTCGTTTATGACCACCATTTTGGACTTTTGAGGTAGCGTTGGACTCCTCTCGGGAAGCTCTTTCTATTGATACCTCGTTGGGAGGCTATAGTTGGCTGGAGCAGAAGCACGAAGTTGCTGTTTTGTTCGTGCGTTTCGTAGTTCAGGTAGAAATTCGTTGATTCGATGAGGTATTGTTCCTAGCCTTGATTTAAGCTTCCTGATAAGTTGTATTGGTTGGATGGGTTGCTGGTTGAGCTGTTGCTCCCAGACAATGATAGCCGTGAGTTCTGTGCCTGTGTTCCGTGAGATTTATGTTTTGTGCGTTGTGTGTTTAGCAGGTCTAAACCAGAATTCTCGGGACTCTTGTTGTGATAATCGTTGCACAGAATTAAGGTACGGATCTTTAGCTTGAAATTCATCTTGGATTTGGTGTGGGATTGAATGTGAGAGCTGGTTTGCATCGTTGATTGGAATTGGCTGTGTATATTGCTGTGTATTGCTTCTGTTCATTCGTTTATGGTTGCTGGTTTCAATAAATTACATACACGCATTTGTTCATGTGAATTTCATATCCCTTGCTTTGTATCTTGTTGTATTGTGCTGTTGTTTCTTACCAGGATGCGAGGGAGAGCGGCGATACCGCACTCTCATCTCCCTGCTGGGATTTGTTAGCCCTCATGCGCCGAGTGGTTAACTACCATAGTTCATGAGTTGTGCAACGGCAGGTTGAGATGTTTGATGCATCTAGTATTCGGGTGTAGTGTCAAGGCGAGTGGCTCATTAACACACTTTGAACACACCCCGTGGCCACCATTCGTAGCAGATTCGTTTGAGCTATGCTTTGAGTTCCTTGGCTCCCTCTTCGGTTGTAGCCTTCAGCGGTTGTTCAGTGTCTCATGCATAGCATCTGCATTTTATCTTATGCTTTTCTTTAGCTGTTTCCGTTGCTCTCCGTAGTTTGACCCCATGTCCCTCTAGGGCTTGTTTTGTTTGTTTGCCTGTTGTTGTTCAGGTTTCCCAGGTTATTTTGCTGGTCGTGGTGCTGACCTAGCTAGAGGTGCCCCAGGAGGTGGTTAGGGTATCCCAGTAGCGTATAGCATATATTTATGTATCAGTATTAATGGCCAGGGGATACCCTGTGCTTTTGTTGTAGTCATGTATACTCAGTTGTGGTTGTTGTCAGGTATTGATACATATTGATGCTGTATTGTTTGTCGTGGGCTTGTAGCCTTGGTTTTGTTGGGTTTGTTTTTAAACTGGGATTACTTTGAGTATTGTCGTATTTTAAATTATATTGTTTTAAATCGTCAGGCCAAAGCAAAAATTTTACCCGCTTTTTAGCAGCTTCCGCTTGTGTTGTGAGCATGAGGCCTGACATTCAGTGGTTGTTTGAGCTTTTGGAAGATAACTTCAATCAATGAGAATGAGCCAGAGAAGGAGAGTAAGCGAGTAAGCGAGAGATTCTTCAATTCAAAATCCAGCTATTTATACCCTTGGTCCATAACAGTCATTAAATCTCGCCAAGGAAACAAAATCCATTTTTGAATATGTGTCCATCGCATATTCTGCTCCACTAGAGGTAAATTGTGCCTCGTCAGAGCCAAATTGTCGTCTTTCCATATTTGTGCAAACATTGAATAACGTCCTCTGTATATTGTGTACTATTTACCCATAATAGCACTGACAGTATCTCCTTAATTCCAGGCAATTGTACGATTCAATCTTCACCATTGATTCTTTCCAATATAAACATTGATAGCGCTTGAATCGATTCGTCGTTTGCGCTTGAAATTTTTCCCTTTAATATTGTTTTTTCTTTCTTGAAGAGGACGACTATTTCATCGCTGTATAGCTGTCAGAGCTGAATATATCAAAAGCTGAATGTTGTAACAGCTGAAATATGCCAACAGCTGAATGTTGTAACAGATGAAATATGCCAACAGCTGAATGTTGTAACAGCTGAAATACTAGCTCCGTTACTCATGTAATCCATAGTCTGAATAGTTCCTAAAAAGTCACAACTGAGTCAAAAGCAACTGAAGCCAACGTCTGAAAATACTCATTACTGAAGTAGATACTGCTGAATACAAACCAGAGACTGATTGCGTACCCCTTTGAATCAACATCTGAATAACGGTTCAATAGCTGAGTACTTGCATCTGAATATGCGAAGCTGTAAATTGCAACGGCTGATTGTCCAGAAGTAACTTTGAATTCAGCACTTGTCTTATTTTTGTTATCACCAAAACTAATAAATTTTATCTTAACAATTTCCCCCTTTTTAGTGATGACAAAACTTAGCAGCCTTTAGACTTATGAGGATAGGCAAAAGTAAATTGCGCAAAGTCTGCTGAAATTTTATAAATTTCATTAATGATTAATGTACATAAGATTTATACAAGAAACAGAAACAAAAATCCTAAAAATATTTTTCTCCATAGACCCAATATTTAGCACTACAGTTGGGAGGTAGATACGGTCCATAGGTTACAGGACCAGAACCAGATCCACCGCCACTGCTATGTTGTCTATCTCTTGATCCACAACCGGAGCCTCTTCTTCGTTTGCTACCACTACTACTCTCAGATCCTCTGCCACCACTGTTACCATCTTCTCTGCTGGCGCTGCCTCCACTAGGTCTAGCTTGATCGTCAGGAGGCGGTTGAGGTCGGCTGCTACTGCCACCTTCCCCCTTTTTGGAATCACCACCTCTATTAATGTAATCAACGAGGAAGCCAATTTGGGTGAAGAGGTTTAAATGATTCTATTCGGCTTTCGCACGGAAGTCCAATAATTCACTGCGAACAGTAGCAACCTGCCCATCCAAGTCTGTTATCATAGCTCTTTGCTCTTTCACCTCCTTTCTAACGTCAACATTGTCTAAAGCAGCAGCAGCCACCTGAGTGCTCAGCTTCTGATGAGATCTAAAAATATCCAGCGACAGGGCAGTCTTATGAACATGCATATCTTTGCGAATATTTGTAAGAAATGCCCTGTACGCCCTATCATGTTCATCAAAACATGCATGAACCTGCTTCTCAAGGTCTCTGATGTGCATTAGAAGAATATCATTGAGTTTTTCGTTATCATCCTTCCGCCTCAACTGTTCAAACTGAAGTTGTTCAATAGAATCACGAAGTTGTGCAAAGGATATCTTGAAGATCTGTGGGGATAGCGGGTAGAGAGATTTGAGTAGAAGCCATTTCATTGTCATAAAAACGCATAGAAGAATCATATGAGGTAGTTGGAGAGTGAGGACGCTGGTTTAAAGCCATCTGTGCATTCTGATCCTCAAGAACTGAACTAGTAGCTATCTGTACAAACTGATTAACGACTGAAGCAATAGAAATCTGTGCACTAGGAGCAACTGAAACTGAATGAGTAACTAATTGTACATCTCTCAAAACTGATCTGTTCAGAGCAAGAGTGGAAACAAAATTGCGGATGTCAACGGTACTCAAACCACTAAATAAACTGTACCGAACAAAGGCTGTACATAGCTGAAACCATCCCCAAAGGGTAACTGTAGGCCTCTGAGAACCAAAAACTGAGACTGGCTCAAGAACAGCAATAGTCCTGCAAAAATTGAGTGATCCACCAAGCAGTAGTTTCCCCGAAACAAAGAATTGGGCAGCTTCTATACAAACGTCAGCCCACCTCTTCTTCAGCAACTTGAAAAATTCACTAACAGGCGGGAGGGTATCTACATATGAAAGCCGAGACGGGATAACAACTATATTGGAGGCAACTACTCTTGGTATCTGCTGCCAGTAATCAGCACAGGGTTAAATAACCCAAGTTACATTAATACGAAGCATTGTCCTGATCCAGCAGGTAGATTTTATGTTGTTGTTGGATCGGGCATTGACTGCACCACGATCACGATTCGGACCCTCAAAAACCGTAGAGCAGCACGGCTTTTACCATCTAAGACCGTGTGCCTGCGACAGCACCTTCAGCTCATCTATCACAAATAAATGAAGGTTGGATAACATATCCAGAACCTTCATATCAACGGCATAAGTGGCATCACCTGGAAAAAAATTAGAGAGACGGATTTCTAACATATCCAAAACCTTCATATCAACGGCATAAGTGGCATCACCTGGAAAAAAATTAGAGAGACGGATTTCCAAAAACTTCCGAAGGAGCAACTCTCTATACTTTGTCAATATATAAATCTTCCGCTGAAGGGCTATTCGGGTAGAATCTGTTAATGCCCAAGATAAAACCTGTCCCTCCTTCTCATATATATCTTCTATCTTCAAGTTGGCTAAATTCTTAAGGCTGAAATAATTAAAGAATCGATCTACTCATCTATCAATTGTAACCGGGTCTCTTTCCTTAAGGGGCGCCTTCCCCTTATCAGCAGGTTTAATTTTAGGAAGACTGGCCTTGAACCAGTCTCCTTCATCGACACCTGGAATTTAGATGCTTTTTCCAAATAAAATCGGGGTAATGTCGCCAAAAGCGGTTTGCTCGGAAGATGTCTCCACAAGATAAACATCTGAACCAGTTTCTGCCTGAACACCGACGTCTGTCGCAGTGACCTTCTCAGTTACAAACTCCTCCTCAGTATCACTTCCTGTCTCAACTGGTCTATTAGCTTCTCTAGTAGCAAATTCCTCGTAAGAAAGATTAAACCAGTGTTCCATCTCATCCGTTCTGTCAACTTCCTGATTCTCCACAGCTGGTCCACTGACATTAGTCCCTTCAGCATCCGTATCCATCTGAGCTGTGTCAGCAAGAACATGTTCAATAATGATATCTACATCATCGGTAGTGGATATCCCAGCAGCCACATCAACAACTGTTTCGACTGACACCGGATCCTCCTCAGCAGTACCACCAACAGTTGTTGTTTCTTCAACAATATCATTATCAGACCCTGTCGGTAGTTCTAATCTCCTCTTAGGAGCTTTTCACCTAGGCTTCGGAGACACAGCTGTCATAGGTTCAACAACCTGTAGAGGAATAGCCTCTTGGGCTATTGTAACATCTGTTGAACTTTGAGTACCCTTTTCCACTTTTGTTCTCTTCTTCTTGACTACGGGCTCATCAACAGTAGCAGCAGCTGGTCTCTTCCTAGACACAGCTTTTTTGACGGGTGTTTTTGATGGTCCCAGAAATAGGATCACTAAGTAAACAGGAGTTCAGAAGGGGGGGGTTGAATGAACTCCTTTCGCACTAGAAGATTTGGTTTGTACTGGTCTTCTGCACACACCCGATCACACAAGCCGCACTTGTATGAACTCCTAGACACTTCACAACTTCCACGCAGACGCAGCTGCTGGTTTCTACAACACTTTAATATTTTAGAACTTCTTCACAAAGACAGTTCGTTACATACTCGATGAAATATGACAATGAATACACTTTCTAAGTACTGTAAGATTCTCTGGTTTCTAAAACAAAGAAACTCGATGATTCAACGGAATGAACCAGAGAATGGACTCGACGGATTTATCTATGAAAATCAACACTTGAATGTTCATCGAGTCTTGTGAGCTTTTGAATGTTTCAACAAGTAGATAGCTCTGGGAGTATTTTGACAGCGTTTCAGTAATAGCAATGGTGAGAGATGATCTCTTCAATTAAAAATATCTGCTATTTATACACATCGTTCAACGGTCGATGAATCCAGATAAGGAAACAAATCCTTTTTGAATTTCTGGCAGTACTACACCGTCAATCTTGCTCCACTACATGGTAAATTGCGTTTTGTCAGGGATGCGAATATTATTTCCATATATGTGCAATCCCGTTGTAACGACATCTGCCAATGTGTACTATTTATCCAAAAATAGTACCAATCTTGTCCCCTTAATTCCAGGCAATATGAACGATTCTTGTTTTGGCCATAGATCTTTTCCAATTGAGTATACGATCGAATTTGAATCAACTTTATGCTGGCGCCTGAAACCATTTCTGTCGACAGATCTCTCTTTGTTGAAGACAAATGAATAGTTCCTTACTATTAAGATATCTGTCGCGGTAAACACAATTTAAACCATGTGCAAATTTCAGCACTGCTGACGTCATCATATCTTCCATTTACAAATTTCAGCACTTCTGACGTCATCATATCTGTTGGGAACATTGTAGCTAAATATGATGGTGACGTCATGATGTCTGATATTCTACTGTGGCTGACGTCATCAAATCTGTTGAAGCAAACGATGTCGTGTTGAACTAACTGTTACGAAAACTGTCGATAGCAAACTCGCACTATTTCTAAAAACAATACTGTAGCGAAATCTGGTGTCAGCAACGAAGAAAGTACTGTTACAAGATCTGTCGAATAAACTTAACAAAGAATACTGTCCTTTCTGTTGATAAAAACTTCACTGTTTCAAAACCTGTTGACAGTTACTATCATCAATCCAATAGTCAAGTGTTGTTGGCAGATATCATCAATCTCAATGCTCCATTAACAGTAGATTTCTGACCCGATAACCCGAATAATAAAATCAATATCTCCACTGTTCCAAGACCCGATTCTGAACAACCCAATTTCATAACTGTAATTCAAGCCGATCACTATTGTCAGCAATGTTGATCATCGTGAAAAGATTATTCGAACTTTATCATTTAAGTCCAAATCTTTTCTTATTTTTGTTATCACCAAAACTATAAATTTTATCCTAACAATTTCCCCCTTTTGGTGATGACAAAACATAGCATCCGACATGAGTAGTTATGCAAAAGTAAATTGCACACGAACTGCTAGAAATCGAATTTCATTAACTGAGAAAACGGTACAGAAGATTTGTACAAGAGATTCTAATCAGTATCTTCTTCTTCTTTTATAAGTTCCACTTCTGCTTTGCCTACGTTCTCTCCTTTCTCTTTCTCTTTCTCTTTCCAACCTATCAGACTCCCGTCTATCTGCTTCAATGACTCTTTCCGCGGCCTCTTCTATACTTATAACTTGTCCACTCTCTATAATGTGTCTCCGCGCCTGTTCAGCTCTCTCTGCAAAAGTTCCAGTCGTTGGTGGAAACGTTTGTGTTCTCACAGTACTAGGGCGGCTGCTACTGCCTATTTCCCCCTTTTTGGCATCACCACCTCTTATGTAATCGGCGATGTCACCAACTTGGGTGGAAAGGCTGAGTATATCTGCTGCTATCTTTGTTTGAAAATCCAATTGTTTGCTCCTGATAGCAGCAATTTGCCCATCCAACGCAATGAGCTTGGCATCTTGTTCTCTTTGCTTCTTCTTGATATCAAATAAATCTTGAAAGATAGTGCCGACTGGAGCCATCAAGCCCTTCTTGAGATCATTGATCTGCGTTGCTTGAGTGGTACCTTGCCTTTCAAGAACCCGACAAGCATTCTCAAGGGACTGGCGAAGCAGAACTTGCAATTTGAGAAGATCCCCACGAACACCCAATTCAAAAGCATTGACCTTGGATAATATTTCAGAGTTAGAATCATGGATGCGCTGAAAAATAGATGATCTGAGGTCTTCAAGAGCATCTGTAAACATAGTGAAATCAACTGGTGCTGATGTTTGAGTATCTTCTTGGGCATTCACAGGTATATCCGTAGAGTCAAAGTTCATAGAGACATCAGTGGAGGAGGAACTAGATTCTTGATGTGGAGAAATGGCCGAAGGAGACTCTGGACTTTGAACAAAATATAATCGCTCCTCCTGTTAAACACTGGAGAAGATAGCAGGGCCAAGAGCAAAACGCAAATCATGTTCAAAAGAATCAACCTCTGGTGAAATTGGAGAGGGAGACTGATAGACTGTAGATACATCTGAGGAAACCAGGTCTACCTCTTCATCACCAGTTATATCAACTTCCTGTAAATCTCGCGAGGCCCTCTGTACAACGGAATCAACAAAATTATGACAAGCCATACCCTGCGCAAACATGCTGAGAAAATATGCTGGAATACGTTCCACCCCCAAATTATATACTGTAATGCCTTGGAAAATATCTTCCCTCACTGGTCGCAGACCACCAAACATACTATATTGAACAATTTCTTTACAGACCTTGGTCCATTGCCAAGTCCTGATCAACCACGGCGCTACTTCCCAATATTGTACATGCTTAATAAAAGATACCTGCGGAACAAAAGTATCTTGAATGGCAGGCGCTGGAATCTTCATTTTGTTCAAGAATAGGGACGAGCGGCAACTACTCCTCCTAAAATCAGGACCCTGAAGAGGCGTCCACAATCCATTTACCAAAATCATGGGCCTTACCCAACAGGTAGAATTTGCTATAGAATAGAATCGTGCAAGAACAGCACCGCTATCAACAGAGGAACCAATGATTGGGGATGGGCATGGTTGCGCTAGGGGTAGTCCATGTTCACGCTACTGAGCCAATAGATTTTCTAAGGATTTTTAATGAGCATCGGATAGTAAATCAAAGATTTGAGAGGCTGTGGAAGTCCGAGGCTGTGGCAGTCCATGGCTGGCCAGGAGTGTAAAATTGTACTTTGAGACTCCATGATTTTCCTGAGCAGCAGTTCTTTGTACTTAGCCAAAATGTACATCTTTCTCTTAACAGCCGTCTCCAAAGAATCCATCGCAGCCCACTCCAACATAAACTTTTCTTTTTCTCTTAGTGCCATCAAAGCATCAAAATTGGTCAATTTGTTAATTGAGAAGGAATGAAAGAAATTTATGACATCTACCATAACCTGGTCACGGAGTTGAACCAGAAAATCCACATCTCTGCAGATCAACTCCACCATCTCCCTCGCTGGGTTCCCTCTAACTGGTTCATCCTCCACCAGAATCCCTTTCCCTTTATCATGTGAAGAAATCCGCGGGAGACTGGCAGAATACAAGTCACGCTCTTGAACATCACCAAAGTTTAGGGATTCACGTGCCCTTTAAGTACTTGAGGATTCTTTTAACAGCAATATAATGTGATTGCTTTGGCTCCGCTTGGAATCTCGATATAAAGATACCTCTATGGCAGTTCCAGCTTCATCTTTGTCCATCTTAATTGAAGAGCTCATAGGGGTTGCTGCTGCTGAGCAGTTGTTCATGCCAAACTTCTTTAGCAATTCTTTTGTATATTTAGCTTGGTTAATGAAGATTCCATTTTCCAGCTGTCGAACTTGTAATCCCAGAAAGAAAGTGAGCTCCCCCATCATGCTCATCTCGAATTTATCCTGCATGAGCTTGGAAAATTTCTTGCACAGTTTGGGGTTAGTTGACCCAAAAATAATATCGTCAACATAAATCCAATAACCTGAATGGGCACCACATCCTGTGCCACAGGCATAATATCCAGACTTGCTTGGGCAGATGAGTGTTTGGTCTTCACGGTGCGCCTCTTCGTTGGAATAACCGGCGCAATATCCTTAGTGGCCACCCTCTTCCTTGATCCGGCAACTTCAGAGATAACCTTAACATGTGTATTATCAGCAGATGAGGACTTCTTTGTAGACTTGGATTTCCTCTTCTCAGTAGCCTCACAAACCATCCCCTGCTCCTCACGAGCATAAATTGTGGTATTCGTGGCAATGTAAGTGTTTACAGTTTTCATAGACAGAATTTTTGCAAATGGGAAAGGAACACCTTCTCCCAGAGTAACAGTAGGTATGCTCTTCAATAAAACACCAATTTGCACAGCAAAGCCCTTAGCTTTCCTCTGCGACTTATCCACCATGTCTTTCAATACATTGAACAAGACCTTGCCCCAATTCACCTTCAAACCATAATGAATCGCCGTCATCATCTGGAACCGTTCAACGGTGACAGCATCAAATGAGCCTGCCTTAACAGTGACAGCCTTGGCCAAAATATCATTCAACAATCGAAATTCATATTTCATGGGTTTCTTTTTCCCATGAATTTCAACTTGCTCACCCTTTTTCGAGAAGACGCTCCTCGCATCATACACTCTATCCTTGGGTACCTCAGAGAAATTCACAACCCCTTCCGTGGGTAACTCAAAAACACGAGCAAACTGAGCCTGAGAGATAGAGAAGAACTTTCCTGATACTGTTCCAGTGATATCTTCTCCCTGTACGAACGCTGTTTCAAAGAACTGCTCAAGCTCCTTCTCATATAACACTGATTCACACCCTAGAAACCCTGGTAGACCACTGGCCTCCAGTGCTTTGAACATGTTGAGCATGCCATCATGGTCAAGAATCATCAAAATGGACTCGAAGTTAATCTGATAAGAGTAGGTGATGAATGCGGATGCCATTGTAGAATGCAAGGAGTGCCTGAAACAAGATTTTCTGCAAAAGAAAATACGAACGCACAAGAACAAGAGAATGCGAGAGCAAGAAAATGCAAAGATTGCGATTTCACAGTAAGTTTAAGTAAATATTTGAAATGCCTTAAATAAAGATGGTGAATATGAACGGTTAGGAGAGAGAAAGAATGTTGATGTGACGATGTGACGAAAGGACAACACGTGTCAATCATCCGATGGTGCGTACTATTTTTAGAAAAGATTTTGCAAATATTTTACCTGTACTGGAAAAGATTAAAATAACATTGACGCGCCAAAATCTTTAAAACATCACACCTAAGCAGATCTGTTTTAATATTTCGCGGGATTGAGCGGAATCTATTTACAGATAAGCATCAATTGTGTACAGGAGAAATCTGGTGACAGATCTCTCCTGTTCAATTGACTTCTCGCTTAACAACACAGAGACCAAGTTCCCCCTACGATGTATAACCCTCTATCAGTAATGCTTACGTAAGCAGATCTGTTTCCATTGTCGAAACACGGTGGCGGATCCGGATCCCACTTCCCGGGGCACAACGGAAAAACAAAAATTTGCCCGGAAAGTCATATGCTCAACACATTGAGCTCAATTTCCATGCAGGAATCCTGAATCCAGTACTTGTGTGACCCTCAATGGTTCAGGGATACAGCTAGCCGTGGGTCCACAATCATTGTGGCTACGAAATCACAATTTCGGACTTGCCGCTCAACACATTGAGCTACAATTTCCATGCGGGAATCCTGAAGTCCAGTACTTGTCGTGACCCTCAATGGTTCAGGGATACAGCTAGCCGTGGGTCCACAATCAATTGTGGCTACGAAATCACAATTTCGGACTTGCCCAACGGATCATGGTAAAGCGCCTAGCAACATCGCGCCATGATCCCCTAAGTATCACTGATAGTTCATGCAAGAACCAGTTGGTCGTGGTTAGTGTACAGTACGGTCCTTTCAACACATATATCCCGAACATATCAACGACCATTGGTAAATCGAGAGTCGCTAGAGATCCGATAGCTATGCATACATCTTGGAGATCGAATAGTGACATCGCGAGTGTTACTAGGTAAACCCATTTACCTAAAACACTTCTAGTACTCTGGCCAGAGATTTATACACTATTATCCCCTCAGATAGCATAGGATATCCATGCATGTAAGCGAGCGGTGAATCCTCGACAACGAAGCATAGACTCCTACATGCATCGGGACCTCACCCAATCCCGCCGCCTAATGACCCCAAATGAGTCGGCAAACGGTTCAAAGTGAGACGCCTATCATGTAGAGCCTCAATGACGTTTCGAGTAGTGAGGACTAATCAGTACAACCAAGACCTCGGACTTATCCACTCACAAATGGTAACCACTTGGAAAGTCCGAACGAGGGTAGTTCGATAGATCACCAGGTCACCATCCATCTGCATGCTCAGAGAATCACAATGTTCCCTACCAATGAAACATGGTACTTCGCATCGCAGATGCTAGTCTCAAGCTCGGGCGGCCTTATCCTTATTTTGACGGCCCAATAGACTAGGAAATAATTCAGAATACACAGTGACTATTAGATGTGTTTCATGATAGCCGTCATATCCACTATCACATCTAACATACACTATGGTGCATTCTAGGTCTTTATGAAACACAATTGTTAACATTATATAACATAATGAAAATAAAGAATTCCATAAAGAATGCGAATATCATATATAAAGATCGTTTCATACAAGAGTCTATAAAACCCACGCCACAAGTTGGATAGTTGGGCATCTACTCTAACAATATCCCACTTGCCCTATAGCCAACTACTCATCAGACGCAGTCCCATTGTTTCGTGATGTTTTTCAAACAACGGTCCTGGCAAGGGCATCGTAAGTGGATCAGCAATGTTGTCCGCAGATGCGACTCTCTCAACTTCTATGTCACCTCTAGCCACAATATCCCAGATTATGTGGTATTTCCTTAGTATATGTGTGGATCTTTGGTGAGACCTAGGCTCCTTTGCTTGCGCAACGGCACCCGTGTTGTCGCAGTACACCGGGACTGGACCAACTCCATCAGGAATGACGCCCAACTCTTGGACGAAATTCCTCATCCAAACCGCCTCCTTAGCAGCATCTGATGCTGCAATGTACTCAGCCTCAGTGGTTGAATCCGCGGTGGTGTCTTGCTTGGAACTCTTCCAAGAGACAGCACCACCATTGAGCATGAATACAAATCCAGAGGTAGACTTCGAATCATCCACGTCACATTGGAAGCTATAATCAGTGTAGCCTTCCAATTTCAGTTCACCGCCCCCATAGACCATGAACAATTCTTAGTCCTTCGCAAGTACTTAAGAATATCCTTCACAGCCTTCCAATGCAATTGGCCGAGGTTGGCCTGGTAGCGGCTCGTGACACTCAGAGCATATGCGACATCCGGTCTAGTTGAGATCATGCCATACATAATACTACCTATCACCGAGGCATATGGCACACGTGCCATGCTCTCTATCTCCTCATCAGTCTTCGGACACATAGACTTAGATAGAGTGACCTCGTGGCACATAGGTAGGTGTCCTCTCTTGGACTCTTCCATAGAGAACCGTTTAAGTATGGTATCTGTCAGGCCCCGTGCTAATTACTAACAATTAACACAAAATCAATGCATAATCACGGAAGCATAAAATCAGGGCTTAAAAATTTTTCGAAAGAAATGGGCCTGAACTTCAAATCATTCATTCGAAAATATTCAATACTCAAAATATCAGCTAGATCAAACTCAACCAACAAGTAACCATAAAAATCAATTCGAAAGACAGATCCCCTAATACATGATAACACGGGGCATCCCCCGGTTCAATACATATCATAAATAAACTGGGACTCATGGACGCGGGGATCGACCAACTGAACTTCCACTCGGTCCAGCTTGGTTACCTGAATTTCCTGCAAATGGGCAACGCAGACCCAACAAGACAAAAGCAGAAAACAAAATACGAGGTCAAGCCTCAGTACGAAGAGCTATCAACAGCGGACACATAGACTTAGATAGAGTGACCTCGTGGCACATAGGTAGGTGTCCTCTCTTGGACTCTTCCATAGAGAACCGTTTAAGTATGGTATCGATGTAGGTGGCTTGGGTGAGTCCGAGCATCCGTTTCGATCTATCCCGCTAAATCTGTATTCCAAGAATATAGGATGCTTCACCCATGTCCTTCATAGAGAATCTACCAGACAAACATACTTTAGTTGACTGCAGCATTCCTACATCATTCCCAATGAGTATAATGTCATCAACGTAAAGTACAAGGAATGTTACAGCGCTTTTAACTACCTTCTTATATACACATGGCTCCTGGGGATTCTTGATGAAACCAAATTCCTTAATTGTTTCATCGAATCTCAGGTTCCAACTCCTCGATGCTTGTTTGAGACCGTAGATCGATCTCTGAAGTTTGCATACCTTATGCTCACTTCCAACAGATGTGAAACCCTCAGGCTGCGTCATATAGATCTCTTCCTTAATGTTTCCATTAAGGAACGCATTTTTCACATCCATTTGCCATATCTCATAGTCGTACCATGCGGCTATGGCTAATAAGATTCTAATTGACTTGAACATTTCGACTGGTGAGAAGGTTTCATCATAGTCAACACCTTGCCTTTGAGTGTAACCTTTCGCGACCAATCGTGCCTTGTAGGTCATTACCTTACCATCAGGCCCAAGTTTCCTCTTGTATACCCATTTGCACCCAATAGGAACAATTCCTTCAGGAGGATTAACGAGAGTCCAAACTTGGTTTGCATGCATTGAGTCAAACTCAGACTGCATTGCTTCAAGCCACAAATTGGAATCAGCATCGGAAATTGCCTCCTTGAAAGTTCTTGGATCAGATCCAACAACTTGATCACCTTGATCATCTTCAAGGAGAAAACCATATCTCTCAGGAGCCCTAGGAACCCTTTCGGATCTTCTAGGTGCGACCATTTTTGGTACTGGCTCTGGAGGTGCAGGAGATTCACTTGGTACTTCAGTTTGTTCTCGAACTTCTTCGAGTTCTACTATTCTTCCCTTTCTATCAAGTAGAAATTCCATTTCCATGAAGGTGGCATTCCTAGAAACAAACACTTTTGTTTCGTTCGGATAGTAGAAGTAGTATCCAATGGAATTCTTTGGATACCCAATGAAGTAGCATAAGATGGATCTCCCACTGTCTGCTTCACGTAAGCAGGACATCCCCAAATCCTCATTCGAGTTCTACTATTCTTCCCTTTCTATCAAGTAGAAATTCCATTTCCATGAAGGTGGCATTCCTAGAAACAAACACTTTTGTTTCGTTCGGATAGTAGAAGTAGTATCCAATGGAATTCTTTGGATACCCAACGAAGTAACATAAGATGGATCTCTTATCCAGCTTATCTCCCACTGTCTGTGTAACGCCCCAAAATCCATAGGACCACATTTATGCATTCTATTAATCATATGGGTCGTTGTTTTGATGTTACAAGCGTTTTTCATAAAAATTCAGCAGATGCACTGTTCATCAGCAGATGCGTCTTTCTTTATTTAGTATCAGCAGTTGCTTTCCTTTGATACGGAATCAGCAGCTGCATTGTGATTTTAAATTTAGCAGTTGCTTTAATTTCAAGTACTGTTCATTCCAGCTGGTATTAGTCCTATGACTGGTACTATTCATCTATATAATCGTGTTAGCACTTTTCCTTGCGATTGATTGATGTGCTAACGACGCCGTTCCATTTAGTTATACAAAGATCAGCAGGTAGTTTTGTATTTCGTCTGCTGATCACTCTAACGACACCGTTTCACTTTATACAAAGATCAGCAGGTAGTTTTGTATTCATCTGCTGATCACCTCAACGACATCGTTTCGCTTTATATTTATTCTCGCGACTGAATTCTTGTCTTGCGACTAAATTCTTGTGCGTTGAGACTGGTACTGTTCACCAGCAGATGTATTTCATTTCATTTCAGCAGGTATTAGTCTTGCGACTGGTACAATCCAGTGCGACTGGTTTTTCTCTCTATCAGTTCCATTTTAACGATATGTCTCCAAAGCTGAATTCAATACTCAGTAAAGTTTTAAAATGGGAAGCAAATGTTTTAAAATGATGGAACCCGATGTTTTACAGAAATGTTTAAAGAAAGAATTGTTAAGGAACAAAAGATGTTTTAGATTATGGCATAGACAGTTAAGGTCACCAAGGAGAAGGGTGAGCAGT